>VUQI01008593.1:13499-27045 GCA_015106735.1 Paratilapia polleni | reverse complement strand
GGTGTAAAAAAAAAATAAATAAATACAGGGCACAAGCTCTAAAAGCCTGTTCCCATGATTGAAGATGCTTTTAATTGTGCACAAAACAAAGCAGTCTGTAACATAACCACACTTAAGATAGTGAGCAACCCAAGAAAACAAGCTCATTTTGCTCCAGACATCTTGATGAGTGTGTTAATTGTGTGTGTGGTCCTTTAAGGCCCATACTTGCTTGTTTGGTTATTAGCCCTTCAGCTTTACTGATGGGGAACATTTTTGTGGTTTCAAGGCAGTGCAATTACACCTCCCCACTCCATTTGTTTATATCTTTCGTTTGATAATAACCAAGGTTGCACTGGGTTTTTTCGGCGTGGTAAAAACGTGTTCCCTAGGAGCAATCTTTCCAGAAAGAATGGCTGATAGAGATGGTGGAGGTGTTTAACCTGGGTTCTCAGTGACGTTATTTGGTGAGAGCTAGGCTAATATTGCCCTCTAGTGGAGAAAAAAAGAATTACTTATATTCAGTCCATACCTGTTCTTTAGATTTGGGGGACGATGGGGACAACTCGTAGTCTTTTTTGGTCTCAAGGATCTTTTTCACAAGGCCACCTACAGTGAGAGAAAGAATGAGAAGAAGAGTAAATATTTTATCTCAATAGACAACCAGGTGGAAGAGGAATCAAAGGAAAATGAGGCACTACTGGATTTTAAAAAATAACAATATATAAAGAAATGTAATGTGTACCGTGTTTCTCTTCTTTGTCTAGTTCTTGTGTAGGTTCCTGTAATAGATAAAAATAGCAGATAACTATCCCCATCTTGTGTTTGTCTATGAGCAAGTTACTGTTCAAGTCACTTACTGCCTCCATTTCAGGAGCATCTGAGGGTAGAGGGACTGCCTCCTCCACAAGAAACTGTTCATCTTCATCCTCTTCTTCCTCCGAGAGCTTTTTTCCATCCATGATGACGGATGCTGAGGGCTTGGTACTAGAGAGCCTGAAAGACAGAAAGTGGCTGATTCATTTCTAACAGAAGTTTTAAAAGGCAGGTATACGTACAAGAGAATTATGCCATACTGGGTGAAACGGTTGGTTGAGTGGTTAGACTTGCTGCACTACCCCACTGTTCAAAACTGTTTAGATGGGTCAACTGCTTGTAGGAACTAGACTACACTAAGAATGAAGTCAGTCTTTAACCCTTGCTTGTGTAATCTGGACATAAGAAACATTAGCGAATATGAATGATGAAGTCACCTCTCAGCTGGGGTCACATCAGTGTAGCTTTCCTGCCTCTTGACTCGAGGAGGTGCTGGGCGAGCACTGCTTGGCCGTGCTATTCGTCTGCTACTGCAAAATGAAAAAACAAACTGTCATCTAAAAACCAATTGTACATTTAAATTAGTTTTTTAATTTACAGTTCTCTAAGATTAACCAATCCACATTGTGACACCAAGCCTTCCAGATTTTACCAAGACTGTTGCCCTGGACAAAATTCAGAACACCAATAAATGCTGCTGTACCACAGCTGTGGTTCATAAGCTTAGTGCCAGGGTTCTCACCAGCTTCAGAAAAGAACCAATTTTTTTTAGCTTCCAGACCTCCATTTCATACATTTCTTTTCAGTTTCAACTCTTTTGTTCTAGTTTTCATAGCAGATTAAACCTATCTAACATTGACAAATACAGTTAGTGTCAAGAAATCCCACCTCACTAATGGTATAGTAAAATATAAACCAGTACAAAAATGTTAATATTCAATAAACTGCAACTCTGAAATGACACATCAAAGCACTTACTGAAAGTTTTAATGTGTGCATTCTTCCTCCCTAAACAGGCACTCAGTCATGAAAACTTTGACAACCCCTGGCTCAGTGTATGTGTATGTTTTACACATAAACACAAAAGCTGCCCAAGTAGTGAAACAATTTTTTTTTCATGAACTTGAGCAGCATTTTTTGCGTGTCACCATGTATAGTGGCTCATTAGTGACAGTTAAGTGTTGACTGTAAAGACCTGGAAGCCATGTCAGATGGCACTGAGGATCCTCCAATGTCTCCATTTTCTTGAGGGATAGGTCTCTGGGCTAAATGAGCATCTCCATCTGTTAAAGTAAAACAATGGCTAGTAATCAGCTTTGTATAACATAACATTGATCCCACCTATAACATGTTGTGTGCTGACACTTTATAAAACACCACTGGAACAAATATGTACCAATGTTCCTGGGGTACGTTGAGTGCTCAGTTTTAAAACTCCCCAAATTCTTTATATGTTTTAAAGGTTAACTATGCAACACACTATAATTCATATCTTTGCAAATTTCTACTAACTTCTCACGTGGATGCAGTGATGTACAGGTATACGTCAAAATCCTATGATGCCACTGTTGGGTGTGGTTGATGTGCACATCAAACTACACCCATCCCTCAAACTGTGTAGTGAGAAGTAAAACAGGTTTAAAAATGTCAACCACAGAGGGCAGATTACTGCCTGGTGCAGGTGGTACAACAAGCAATAGGCTTTAAGATCTCATTGTCCCCAGTATGAATGCAAAGCCTCAACAGACAGAGCATTCACATACAGCAACATAAATGCAAACTTGCTGGTTCTACTTGCCTTCAAAAAATGTGTTACCACCTCTTCCCCTAACTTTGCAGTAACGTGAAGACTGACTATTAATTCCACGGATAGATGTTATCCTTTTGGACTTTATACTGAACTTCTGTGGAATTTCTCCAAGCCATCATTGCTTCATGGGGTTATTTTTCCTGCAATTCTCTTTTCCCAAAGGTGTGCCTCCTATTCATTTGCACACAGGAGAGTTTGGGTTGGGTCAGGTATCATTGCTAGTGTAGACCTGTAAATCCCATTGAAACATTGCATTTAATACTGGGTTTTACAAATAAACTTGACTGACTTGTTCAGATGCTTTAAGAAAGAATATTATTGCTCTTAAACAGCAAGTGAGTCATTCACTCATCGAGTTACTGCACTCACTTTCTTACTCAGATAAGAATATCAAATTATTTTAACCTTCTACTTTCCCTGCAGGTTTATTTTAAGGCGCTGACTTATCACCGCATGAGTAATTTGATGAGTGTCCCATCAATATCTGTTACACTGAGTAACCTTGTAATGCTGACCTAACTTCCACAGGACCATTTCATGGAATAATTTTAAAACTTTTATGTTCTTTTCTTTACACTTACCTCCTTCACTGTCAGATTCATCTACAGCCAAAAAAAAGCACAAATGCACTGTTAGGGTTTGTCTCTGTAACATTTATAGTAGCACAGTATTAACTATAAATTACTTATTTATAGTTATAGCCAATTATTTTATTATTTTATTGGTGAAGTGCAAAAAGAAAGCCGTCAACAGTAAAATCAGTTTTGACACATTAAAAAGCCTTTCTGTCAGTGACTTAAGTCTTACATTTTTATTAACTACCAAATGCATAAAGTAGAAGGAGGTGCTTGGGTGTCACCTTGATCTCCAATTTTGGGTCTTCGCCTTTGCCCTTTGGCAGATGAAGGCCGAGGTATTCTAGCTGGACTGTCAGACTGTAATAAGAAAAATGAATGACAAGCACTGAAAGCCAACACACACTGGTGTACAACTCGCCTTTGTGATAAGCATTCACTGTCATCAATTATATTCTTATGTAACACTGGAATCCTTTTATGCAGCAAAACTTTAACATAGCACAGAAGCAAGGGCTGCTTCCCATCCGAAAAGCAGAAGTGGCTGTTTTGAGGGGCAGAAAAACACTGGAAGTTTTAACACCAGACATTTAATAAAATAATTATAGAGACATTTTGCAAAAGCACAGAATGAAGATTTAAAAAAAGCCAGAAAGAATGCCACAGTATTGAGGGAGATGTAGGACAGATTAGTAAGAACAAAAAGATAGAAATGTGAACTGTCAACTGTGAATTTAAAACGTTTGGTAACCAATTCCCTTCTGTGGTTAAAAAAAAGGATCTTTTTATAGTGAACTGAACAACACAAGACATTACAAACACACTGCCATGCCGGAATTCACTTCCCCTAATACAGCTCAGAAGACATTTAAAATAAAATAATATGAAAAGCCTTGTAATTCCACTGGCAGATAGTTGATGAAACAGTATCTGAAATGAAAAAGTGCTACTGAACCATTTTTCAATGAGTTTTTACCTGGTTCTCAACTGCTTCTGTGGGCTGCAAAGACAGAGAACGCAAGTCATACACAGAATTATCACATTTATCAATTACACACTTAGTAAGGGAACATGGCTTCCAATCTGCAACACTACAGCCCAAATTAGTACCAAGCAGCTAGCCACCCCAAGGGAATTACAATAGTCAGTACATTCAAAGACTAAATTGTCTGCAATAAACAGGCCTATTTTCTACTGATCACTTCAGCAGGCGTTAATACCTCTTCAGCAGGATTTGGTTCCTTGCACGAATAAGAGGCACAAAAGAAATTAGAATTGAAATTAGAATTGTTCATGAACCTGAATATTTCAAGTGTAAGCAAATAAAACCATTGCACCTCTCTGTTGTTCTTGATTGTGAAACACACAGACATAATACATGTCAAATGTCTGTGAAAATACAGAACTTACCACTGGCACAGGTTTAGCTGTTTTGCTGGGCTCTTCGGGGATCGTTTTTTGCTGTGGTTCCTCTGATAATCTGGCCTGAATTCATACATAATCAATTTTTAAAAAAAAACTACTTTATACAAACTGTATATAAAAGATGTTCTATACATGCACCTGTAAATAGTGTACAAGTGGCAAATACACGAAAATGTTGACTGAAAAGGTGAAACGTCTGCTGTCCTTGTTGCAAACATACCTTACTATTGCCACTCTCTCCACTTTTCTTCCTCTCGTCCCCATCTTTGTGTCGTTCTCTTTCTTTGTCTCTGTCTCTTCGTTTTTCCTTGTCTCTTTCTCGGTCTCTGTGAGAATCCCGCTCTCTTGTCTTTTCTCTGTCTCTGTCTCTCTCTTTGTCTTTTTCCCTTTCTCGATCCCTCTCTCTGTCCTTTTCTTTGTCCCTGGCTCGTCCTTTGTCTCTGTCCTTGTCTCGTGCCCGGTCTCGACTTTTGTCTTTGTCACGATCTTTGTGGTCCTGTTCACCACGGTGGTGCTTGTCCGAGCGCTCCCTGTCACGATGGTGCTCTTTCTCTCCATCTCTGCGTCGGCTCTCCTGTTCTTTGGGCTGATCCGGGTCCTTCTGGTCCCTGCTGCTGCTGCGCTCTGTAATCTTTTTCTTCTCCTGAAATTGTTCAAACAAACACAATGGGCAAGAATTTTTTGACAGCCATGCAGAATACATTTCACAGTTGTACAAAAAACAACAAACAAAAAAAAACAACAACATCTGTGTGGTATTTTGGGATGGAACTTAAAATACACATTCTGGGGACGTGTGGGACTAACATTAATGTCTGAAAGTAGTAGATTATTTAATGGGTAGACATTTAATGGGCTGAGGATTCACCTCTATATCCACATGACGTTCCCGTCCCTCCCTATTCTCCTTGTCCTGGGACCTAGAGGTACTGGCTTTGGTCTTCATGTCCACTTTTTCTCCTTTAAGCACTCGCTTCACTGCATCATCACTGGACATCTGTGGATTAGGTACAGGAGGATCAGACAATGTAATACAGTAAAACTCTGTGAGTAATAAGCTACTGTTTGAACCCTAAACAAGGAGGGGAACACAGTGTGCAGAGATACATTGTTGAAAGGACTAGATCAAAACATGTGTAACGGCATCTCCTCTTCTGAAGTGTCCCTAAGCAAAACTCTAAAACCCTAACAGTTTAAAAGGGGCAACTCTGTGGCTGGATTGAACCTTAAATCTAAAACTCTAAAAAGGTAGATAAAAGAAAAAATACTACAGCTAGAAATTACACTGCAGAAACAATGGGCCATTTAAAACTTTGTGTTCTTTAAAGATGAAAGAAATATTTAGCAATAAATTTGGCATCTTTGTTAGATTTGCAGGCAACCATGTATCTGATCAGCTGTCTTTGCTGGCTCAGCCTATCCGTGATAAACAATGTCACGTTTGTGTGAATGCACTTTACTGTCAAAGCAATGTACACATTAGCAACTTTTTTTGTTAATTCATTGCTGTTTTTAATTAGTTGTTTCATAGCTGTCATGAAATACCATCATTATTGCAATTGTAACCAAATACATACATTTAAAAGGAGCAACAACCCCAGGCATCGGCTCATCTGTTTACACTCAGTCTCCAGGGTTCAATTAAAATACTTTAAAGGTCTCCCTGAGGCAACTAGACTGTTTTCCCAATAGAATAATATCTGGATGTGAAAAATAACACATACTTAATTTTCTTTTTAATGTAGACCCATAGTTTAATTTGTATCTCGGGTACAACAGCGACAACATGAACAATGAATAAATTGGTGACATTGGAAACTTAGAGTGTGTTCTCAATTTAGCTTTTCAGCATGTGAATGTGTAATCTCCCAATGAGACAGACCTTGTTGAGGCAGCACTTGGCGATGGCCTGCAGCAGCTCATTGGTTTTTTCAGGCTCATGGCCGGCCACGATGCGGGCTGGCTTTGCTGCCAGGGGCTCGCCACTGACCAGCATCACAACATCTATCGCTTTCTGCAGGAAGGCTATTTTTGAATCCTTATCCTAGAAAGAAAAAGGGTGTTGTGATGAAAAGGGCAGTGCACGAGAGAGATAAGAAATGGGACGTGGCTGTGAAAGTGAAGGAACTCCATTGAGATTTATTTTCCGACACAGTTTAAAATGACTAAACCCTTTGCGAAATATGGATCCTTGCGGAGATCAGCTGAAGTTACTTCTAACATGCTACAGTTCCACATTTCTGCTGTAGATGGCCATCTTTACTGAGTCCAGTATAGTAGAACATGTGCTAATAAACTATAATCAGCCCACCAATAGCAATTTGTGTCCACTCTGTAACTCTGACACTGCTCCTTTCTTGATGAGGCTTCTTAAATTACCAAAATTATATTTTACTTTGCAAGGTTCGAATCTTAATCTGCTGCACCTTATAAATGTGACTGGGCCGTTTCCAGAGTGTAATTGTTAGCTTTCTGAACATGAAATGATTCAAGGTCAAATCCTGAATCACAAAGGGCCAGTCAGTAACATGTTGGCTTTAATAATACAGAACAAAAAGGGAGATAGAAAACCTGGACTTTTAACAAGGACTATCTTTAGTAATGGAAGAACAAACAAAAACCCAGCCCTCCTTTGATTTAATTCTTGCATGCACGTTAATAAAGCAGACCTTACTCTAGACTAATGATCCAGCTAAACAACCCCTCTGGTCCATCAGCCTGCTGCATTTGAGAAGCCTGCCAACTGTGTAACATAAGGACATGTATCTGGTGCAACCACCTGGCCCTTCTGTTTTGCATCTGATAATAGGCTGGGCTTTTCAGTGTTGATGCCTTTATGAAATTTCTATTCAATTCCACATTGTTGAACAGGAGAGTTCAAAGCAATTAATAAAACACATAACTGGCATTACAAACTGGAGAAAAGGAATGGTAGGCAAGTAAAAATTTTTTTTTTTTAAATGATAGTAACGATATTAGCCAAAAGTGAGTTGAGAACTGTTTTAGTAGTGATTTTAAATTACACTTTGCAGTTCATCCAGTGCTATATATCAAAATACTAACAAAATGACCAAATAAAACCAAATACATATGTCTTTCAGTGTAAACCTGGCTATTACCTAATGCAACAATTCACATTCAGTGATTATGATTAACCATTTTCACAATTGAGTGCAATGTCTGAATGAGCTTTTACTGTAGTAACCCTGACTAATGATCATTGATGGCTAAGGAGGGCCATCGCATAAGATACACTGACGAGTGAGGAAAGAATCCCCTGAGATAAAACACAGTCCACTGTGATACACAGAATTAAGAGGCTTCAAGGTGGATGGGGAAGCATACATATGAACAATGTCACCATAATGAAGTTTACACAAAACTGCAGACTGTACAATGATTTTAGGATTAGCAGAAGAGAAACATGATTTGTTTCTGTACAAAAATTCAAATTTTTGTTCTCAGTTTTCTTGTGATGTGTTCCACATGGGTCTTAAAAGTAAGTCTGATATCCAGCCAGAGTATTTATAACCATGAAGGGTTTGAATATGGAAGGTTGAATAGTTTTAAGCGACCCCGTGAAGACCATGCACTTAGTTTTATCAGAGTTTATGTTTAACTCCAATCCTTTTTAGTATTATTGACAAATAAAGATCGTGGGGAATGGAGTGTGAACCTTTCCGGGATTCTGAAGTGGGGTATGCCAGAAAAAGTAAACAATTACTGTTTAAATCTAACTTTCTCTTAAAGTCGTAAGGAACCAAGTTTTTAACAGTACCATTTATCTAAGATCAACTGAGTAGACCCCCCCCCCCATCTGGGGTCAGCTCGCAAACACCAGACTTGAGTTCTGACACCTGGATATGCCCTCTCTGTCACATCCTGGCAGATCTTCTCACTCAAGAGTGTGTTATACAGACAGCGTGTAGGGTTACCCCACACACACAGACACTCTTAGACGGTCCCGTGTAATGCATCGGTGATCTCATAAATGAGCAAGGCTGCTTCTTAGGACATAACACAAGCACATTAAAGAGTCAATTAAAATCAGCGGAACATTGTAAATAGTGATATCAATAGTGAAAGCAGTTTGGTGCAGCAAGGGTGCAGAGGGAAAGTCAAACAGGCTTACCTTTACACTGTCTGATTTCATTTCATTTTCTTCATACAAGCCTTTCATAAAACCAGTGGTCCTGATGACCTGGAAGTGGTGGAAAAATGTTGGGTTTAAACTTAAAACTACACACATCAAACCACAACAATATTCCAGTTTTAGCTTCTGTACATCAAGAGTGCCACTCTGAAATCTGTTTGCATGATTTCGCAAACTGTAGCAGTGATGACAGTGGTAAGAAACTCCTTTTTTTGCTGAGCATCAACCATGACAAATCAAAATAAGGTATAAAGATGGAAAAAAAGAAAACATTCTGGTTTTAACAATTTATTTCCTGCAGTCATATTCAGACACATTCCTAGTCAGACGAAAGGAGCTGAACATGCCAACACGCTTCCCTTTATCAAAAATACACGAACCTACAGTGAAATATAAGACTGCTGAACAGGTGGAGAGTGAGATTGAGCTGTCACCTCTGTTCAGAAAAGTGTAACAGATTTTTCAGCTTGACACCTTATGCAAAAGGAGCCAACTGTGTATATAAAATGTGCAGAAAGAAAAAGAAGGATTGCAGATGAGGAAAAACAAGTTTCATAATAAAGATCTGCAGTGTATTAATAACAGGGCACTAACTGAGTTTTCTTAAAAACTCTGATGCCGATAAATCCTTCAATGTTACTTAAACTAGCTTCTTACAACTCCAAGTTTTTAATTATTATTATTTCAGTGGTTTTACTGGGTCAAAATGGACCTTTGGGAGGGTGACTACACACAGCAAAAGAATACAATAAAGTGAATGCGTCCATAACTTAAATGACAAAAAAAAACTTATGTATTTTTCCCTTAATTAAACTGATGCCAGTTAATTAAAAAATAATAATTTTATTATTGGCTAAAACCTCTTTGGAGGGTCTATGAAGGAAAACTCTTCTCTGGTTTGACTTGATAGTATCAATAAATCAGATGACAGTTTCGAACTGAACCAGTTACTATTCAGACTTAAAAGTTTTCAAATAAAAGTCTGTCTTTTAAGGGTCAAGTTATCTGAGGCTTCATAATGCCTATGAAGACAATTCTAACTAAGAGGAAAACCTGTTCTACCTTTTTTTTGTGAACACAATTTTCTTCATACCACTTGACTCAAATCAATCTTCAAGCAGGGTTTTTGGCACCTAAAGAGTTCTTACCCAGAGCCAAAAGAAAATAATCAGTTATACTAATTGTTATTTCATTTACGCATCTACTCAAGCATTTCTCTTTATCAAGTGGCTAGAAGAAACAGTAAAATGCACAGATATTTTTTTACCACCTAAAGGCCCATTCTGAACCAGAAAACTGGCTGTCAAGTGGTACAGTATATTGCTTTCATGATGTACATCAAATGCTTGTGAAAGGATGTAGCTGACCCTGATCTGTACCTGACCTTCTCTTCACCTGAGAGTAACAGCTGCCGTGGGTTGCTGAATAAGTCTGAGCTGCCAAGAACTCTGACATTTTATTGTGGTCATCACTAGGCTACTCAAGTGGGGTCTTTCTGACATACCCCAGAAATGCATCAAGTATAACGTCATCAGCTTTGAACAAATGAAAAGAACTCAAAGAACAGAAACACAATTATAGCACAGGCTGTGCTCGTTTTTAGCGGTACAGCAGCGATAAGCTGCTCAGCATCCGTGTTCTCAACGTGACGGGTTCAAGGAGCAAGGAGCACGTTCAGGCAACCTGGCAGTCGCACTATTATAAGCCAACAGAGGGCAAAACTGGTTTGTTGATCCTTGTGTGGGCTCAGGTTGTGCCTAGCAACAAAACGACGCTGATGGAATGGCTAGCTAACTTGCTAACCCACCGTGTTAACTAAAGCGCAACCTAATTATTATTGGACTCCTTGGCCAATAGCATTCGTATTACGACAGATAATCTGAAGCTGCAGAAACAGAAACTTACAAAATGTTCCATAATAATCGCGGTTTACTTGGTTATCTTAAGTCATGCTAGCGTTAGTGTATTAGCCAGCTAACTAGCTCCCGTGACTGTGTTTTTAAATTGCACAAGTCGAACTGACCTTGGCCCTTTCTTAGCTACCGATAAAAGACACGCGTGCGCCCCTTAAATATAGACCAGCTTGCTATCACGTATGTACTGTTAGCAGTTCAGTCTCACCTCACTGAAGATGTCGTGTAGGTACCGAAAAGGCGGCTTGCTTAGCAGTTTCTCCGTGAGCGGCGGCTTCTTTATCACTTTGCCCAGCGTGTCCTGGGTCTTTTTCACCACTGCCGCATTCATGGCAGTAAGTAAAAAGCCAACCTTAAGTACTTTTAACGCAAGAAAAAACACACAAAACTAAGCATTAGAGAAAAACTTAGCGACTCTGTCGCCTGGTTGCTATGTCAATATCCTGCAATCCCACAGTGCATCATTAGTAAGAGACTGCGCCTGCGCCAAGGTCTTACCGTTGCTAAGCGCTCTTTGTGTCCATAGCAACAACTAACAATCAGCTACACAGATATGCTAAGTAGATAGATAGCTGGATAGATAGAAAATTCTTTGTTACAGCGGCCAAAATGGAAACCCGAATAAATAAACAAAATAGTTCAACAGAAAAGCATCACACAAAATAAAAATAGTCAATATACATACAAAATAAAGCAGGACCTACATAAACAGTGCAGGGTTTAAAAGCAAAATTATAAAGATGACAGGATTGCAGAGGTGTAAAGTTATTTCTTTGGGAAGGACAGATCTCCTGTATCAATCCTTGTTGCAGCAGAGATGAATCAGTCTCAGAGAAAGTGCTCCATTGCCTGTCCTGTAAATGGTGGAGAGTAATAGCAAAAGAAAGGAAACGTATACACCATTCTGCAGTTTCAGGGGGGAAAAAATGATATGCTTGCTACAGTCTGCACTGTTTTTATTCTGGCATGGAGTGGGAGTTGCTTGCAAACTGTACAAACGTGCAAGATGCACAGAGAGAAGCAGTTTTAGGAGGAACTATACTTTCAGACAGACACTTTTTTAGCAGAAAGAAATTTCAGTGTAATTAATTTATTTCTTTAATTAACCAACAGGATTAGGTCAAATCTAAAAGCCTATAAAAAGGTATATGTTCTTTTTTGTTTTTAATTTAGAGGAGAGATGATAGCCAAATTAGGCTCTTCATCTGCTACTGTAATCCCACGACTGTGCGCATGTGTGTGTTTAAGTGAATGAGTCCTCTTTATTTATAGCCTATTATGATATACCTGTTTGGCAAGTTCAGTCAACAAAAAACATCTGATAAAAGTGAGCGCACATAGGAGGGTAAGTGCAGATGCTTGTTACTTCACACTGACAAGGTAAGACATCTACCTTCTACCTGAATACCTTTTTTGGGCTTTTAAAAGTCCTATCATTTCTTACAGAATAGTTAGATACATCACTAAAAGACTGAAAATGATTTGTATGTAAAGGAATTGGTGGAATTTTAATTATAATTAAATTATTTGAATCAAACTTTTTCACATTAATGCTTTTTGCAGTTATAGTTACAATGAAGTGATGTACACCTGTTATTTTGAAAGAGAAGTTTAATTCAGCCTTGATTTTTTTCATTACAAACACCTATATGCTTATTTATATGGTAGCAGCTTTTAATGAATTCTTTCTTACCGGCTTCTTTGGCATTGCTACTCTTTATACTGCCTTGTGAATCCTGGTTAGGCGTGTTTGGCGAGTCAGTGCAGCAAGTGTCAAGTGTGAGGCGTGTGATTCCAGTGTGTCATAAACTGATTCGTATTTTGTATGTAAATGTAACTGAATTTCCTTTGAACTCATTTGCCAGTTTTCATGACAGCTCTCTGAAAGGACAAGGAGTGATGCTTCGCTGGGTCTTGTTTGCTTTGCTCATTGGTATCTGTGCCAGTGCCGGAGAACAGAAAGCAAAAAAGAAAGTGAAGAGTCAGCCCTTGTCAAGAGGTGGGCCAGTCTCCTTTTATGATGCACAGCTGTAGTCAGTGTCTTAAAAACCATTAGATCACAAGATTTATAGCTGTCAGCTTTATTTTCTGCCACAAGACAGTAAAGTTAGAATTCTGCTTGTGAAGGAGGAACTTAGTTAATATAATGGGAACATACAGCAGTGTCCAGAGTGTTGTTGACTTATCACTGTATTTTTATTTCACCCCACCACAGGATGGGGAGTTGGTATTAGTTGGGCCCAAAGTTATGAAGATGGCCTGGCACAAATGACCAAGAGGTAGGACTCTATACTCTGAAAACAGTACTGGATGTCAGTTTCTCTTATTTGGATGAGTCTGTTCATTTGTTGTTTTACTGCAACCTTTTGCAATGGTTTATAGCTCCATTACTGTCCCATAAAAGCAAAAACATGTCTACTTTAATCTGCATTCTTTTTTCTAAATCCAGCATAGGGACTTTGCTTTCTAAAGCATTTTGTTGTGCAAGACTGCATTCACACCCTTCAGTGTGCTTATTGTGTTGAGGAATGTATTGAGTTCTCTCTCTGTGGTTTTGCTCTCACAGTCAGAAGCCTCTCATGGTCATTCATCATAAAGACGACTGCCCATACAGTCAAGGTACTGCAGCAACTTTGGTTTATTAAAAAATATATATGTATATATATATATATATATATATATATATATATATATATATTATATATATGTGTGTGTATATATATATATATATATATATATATATATATGTGTATATATATACAGCTCCGGAAAAAATTAAGAGACCAGTCCAAAATTATCACTTTTTCTGATTTTGCTATTCATAGGTATATGTTTGAGTAAAATGAACATTTTTATTTTGTTCTATAAACTACTG
>VUQI01008588.1:10953-23028 GCA_015106735.1 Paratilapia polleni | reverse complement strand
GGTGTCACAGAGGGAGGGAGGTAGTTAGAAGGCAAAGGAGAGGAAAGGAAGGAGGAAAGGAGGCAGAAAGAAAGGCAAGGAGGACAGAACAGATGAGCGAGGAAAGAAGAGCGTGTAATTCTGTCAGAAATGATAATGTTAGCATTCCTGCTCCTATGCCAGATCCCCACAACGCTTCACAGATATCACAGAAGCCTAATGGACATATCAATTGATAACAAAATTAACTTAAGTGCTACGCCACTTAAGTATCCAATAAGCTCCAACTAAGACAACAAAAACTACAATGCAAAAGACTAGTCAAACACTCCAAACCCTTCAGACAAATACGGCAGGCAAAATAGTCAGTACTGAACAAAGAATGAGCCTTTAAGAGACTGTAAGAGAAGCTTAAACACACACATGCACACACAGACTTGTAGGAAACTTAGAAGGGTCCAAGTCCTATGAGACTATCTAGCAGTGGGGGGATACAGGCTTGGCAGCAAGGTCTGTACTGACTGTGTGTGTGTGTATGTGGAGTGTGTCTGGTGTATGTGTGTGTGTGTGTGTGTGTGTGTGTGTGTGTGTGTGTGTGTGTGTGTGCGCGCGTATGTGTATAGTCACACCAGCATCATCTTTCTCTTCTTAAAAGCTGAGGGCACAGGCATGCACCAACCTCAGCTACACTGTGACACACACACACACAAACACGTGTGTGTGTGTGTGTCTCCAGAGGGGTGGGTGTGTGTAAAGGTCCAGTGAGTTTGCAGCTGATAAACGAGGCTAGCTAAGCCGCTACAATGGCACAGTCCTGGCCCATGACGCCCCATTCTCACACACACTCTCTCTCTCTCTGACACACACACACACGCACACAACCAAACCAGGCTGGCTGCTGATAAGGAGTTGTCGCTGGCATACACACACCTCACTGAGGGACTTCACCCTTTCTAGACACACAGATGACTTCACACACACACACACACACACACACACACACAAAATCCAACCAAGCCTACCAGATGATATGACCTTCTCTCATCCATTATTTCAAACAAAAAAAAACACATTTCACCACTCAGTCTGATAAGAAATGGTTCCTATAGTCTGGATTTATCAAGTCAAAGTCATTAACCACTATATAAATATATCCCCCACTGGGGGGTGGGGGTGATATATCTATCTATCTATCTATCACTTCACTGTCAAGAAGAAAGATACACACTGACAAAAGGTCCAACATGAGAAAGAACACAATATATACAGTAGACAAAGTAACCAGAAAAACAGAAATCTTTAATCTGTGTACAGTGGAGCTGCACACTGCAATGGTAACAACTGAAGCCTGATGTTTCATTTAAAGACTGTAAAAAATATATATAAAAATAACATGTAATAGTGTGTAATATGTAACATTACTAGCTCTGTTCTATTCAAAGGACCCACAAAGTCCTGACAGTGTGACAGTAAGCCAGTATGTACAATACCAGGACCCTAAAACTGAAGCAGATAAAAGGAACTCAGCCATCAATACTTTTTATTATTTAAACCTGCACTGTTTTTCTGTCTGTGATGAAAAAGGAATATTCTGCTTGTTTATATTCTGCTCTCTGAGCTTTCAATTGTGTCGTAATTTGATTCTAATTGAGTGCAAATCAACATGAGCCCATTACATTCAATGCGTGGTACTGCTGGGCTCCACCAATCACCAATTACATTAGCTTGTTTTGTCCCATTAAAAAAAAAAAAACAACTACCAAAAACTCAAATCCACCCCCTGCTGAGCAGTCAATGGAATTTTTAACAAAGCTTTCTGAAAGCTATTTAATGGTTCAGCAAGCCTTAATGCAAAGCCACTACAGGCTTTTATACAAGAGTTACTCAGTGTGGCTGTACACACACTGATTGTTAACACTATTTATAGCAGCATAAAAAATGTGATGTCCATTTTTAGTAAAAGTAAACAGATCTCACAGATCAAACACTTACACTCCAAGACACACCATGGCTGTTTTCAAGCCACATGTGTAGGGTCTCTGAATTTTATGAGAGCCAGTCACCTTATGAAAGTCTGTGAGCTTTGCCAAAGAGTAACATTAAAAACCGCTATAATGTCAAAGCCAGATGGGAAGAGAGAGGCAGAGGAGAAAAATAGACAGGAACGTGAGAGTGGATGAGAAATGAGAGAATAACTGTACTATATTATACACACACCACACAATCCTTCATACTGACACTGCTGGCAGATATTGAGACGATGCTGGGATTTTAAACAAAAAGTGCTAGGGCATGTGCTTATTGTCACTGAACTGGTGCTGTCATAAAAACTGAATTTCTGAAAAATATTGGTATTCAATATTAATTTTGATACCACAGGGAAAGATTCTCACAGCATTAAGGGTTAAGATAAATACAACAAGATTGTAATGAGGTACAAATGAGTGAGACTGTCACACGGTGGCTCCTTGGGCACTGCAGAGTCCAGGTCAGCTCAATGAAAGATGGAAGAAAGAGCGAGAAGGTGCAGGAAATGTGCACTGAAACTGAGATACTTAGAACAAATATGCAGTCAAAATTTCAACTTTTGGCTAAAACTACATTGCACACACGACCTGCTGTTTGCACTAACATTTGCATTTTAATTCTGCCTTTGTGGGAGTATCATAATCAAAAACTACCATACTGCCTTGTAACTCAATGACATTTCCAGTCACAATTCACTTTTACCCACACTTGGCGGGTTGGCAGCTGTTAATTTCAAGTCTTGAGCAGTTAATTGACAATAACTTTAACTCCAGGCAATGAATAATTACCATCTTAGAGTTTCTTATTACATTTAAGCCGTGTACTTACAGGAATTATTATGCATCCCCCTACTAGCATGATTGAAGCAAGATGTATCATTAGTCCATTCTGTGATTAGTCAATCAACATAATTTGAAACCATTTTGGTGATGAATTATTTAAGTAATTTTTCAAGCACAAATGCCAAGTATTTGTGCTCCCAAACTGTCCAATGGGTGGATTTGCAGCTTTTCCCAGTCTTACATTATAGCTGTAATTGCAGTCTCTGGGAGAACTGTGATGGACATTTTATTTTCATTGAAGTTTATTGGGTCCAGCAATAAATGGACAAGTGCAAAAACACCAGCCACAGTGTTGGTATCATGTCAGTCAGCTGAATACAGGCAATAATAATTTGACTGAAAAATCTGTTTACACACACTGGTGGAAGGCGGATGAAAATGAGAAGGGTTGTGAAGAGGTGAGATGGAAAGAGAGAGAGAGAAAGAGAGTGATACAGAGAAAGGAGGAGATTGAGTGGAAAAGATGTCATTAGCCCAGAAGAGTTCAGCTCAGCAAACACCGACAGCAAACTCAACCTCCCCTTCTCTCCCTCTTGGTCAAAGTGCTCGTTTGGCTCCACCAACTACAAACAACACTCTATACAAACCAAATAAATGCTAAAAAGTAAGTGCTCCACTTCTCTCCCCCACCCCACCCCTTCCAATCTTCCTGCTCTCCTCCATCTCCCTGTCATATGCGCTCAACTCCCGTTTAATGTCCTGCAAATGAAGCGGATTTATTAATGTGTAATTAAGTAATAATCATCACTACATAATGCATGAGAGACTCAAGGGGCTAAGAGAGAGAGAGAGAAAGAGGAGAGAGATAGGATAGCGAGGCTGCTGGAGCAGACAGAGAAGAAGAGGAGATTTTTGCTGCCTCGCCTCGCTAAAGACACACATTAAAAACGGATTAATCCACTGAAATAATATTTTGATAAGAGCGAAGCTGCACTCTTTCATTTCTTCCACACCCCCCCACCCTATCAGCGAGCTTCATGGCCCATCGTCGCGCCATTAGTCCATGTTCAATTAGCAAACTGCAATTAGTCAAGTCCCCTCACTGCTAACAAGGCCTAATCACTGTAAAGGCTAGAATGGTCAAGTAAATCCTTCAGAAGAACATTGTTGCTGTGTTGAAACGCAGAGGAAGAGCAATATGAAGACTAATACTGCTATTTTTTTATGGTTGTACTGACTAGACTTCTCTATGGCTGTACCGTTTGATTAGATGAGTATACTATATGAAAAAGAAGACAGTTCAAAAAATAATTTTAAACTGTAAATGATATCATTATTGGCATCAGACAGTATAATCAAAAGGGAAGCTGTACTTCATTTGCTGTCTAAAAAAATTGACTTTGTTACGGAAAGAATATTGGATACTCTAACAAAAGGAATATTGCTCACATTTTGTCACATTTGCAATCACGCATGGCAGTGCGACACAAGTTATTTCAACATTTTTATTGTTACTTTTTTATGTTATTATTTTGGCAAATAAGAAAAAGAACTGAGAACACAACTTTCCCGGTTATATTTACAGTCACCTAAACCACATGTTGTGCCTCTAACCTTTTCACATTAGAAGAATGTGCAATCATCAGGGTTTAAAGTCAGGAAAAAGTCATAAATCTCAATTGAAACAACCAAAAACATAATTGGTTAATGGGTATTGGTCTTAATTTCCCTGTTCAGATAAATTCAGACAAATGACAGTGATAATAAGAGATTGATTTATCACCCATCAGCTGGCACAGCCACCATGTGGCTGGCAGGAGATGGATAAGGTGGATTTTGTCTTCTTTGTTATTGTTTTGGTATGCCTGGCTGGTCAGTAACCCTGTAAGCCAAGCCAGCCAGTCAGAGTTGGGTGAGCAGGTGAAAGACAGAAGAACATGAAAACACAGATAATCCCCCTGGTGATGCTCACCTCATCCTGGCCTCCATCGCTCCCTCCCTCCTGCCCACTCACCTGCTATGTGCCATTGCACTGGCCCCAAACACCTTTCCTCCCTCTACCTTTTACCCTTCACCCCCTCTTTTCTCCTCCATCCCTCCCTCCATCTTCCCCCAATGCCCAGTCTTGCCAAGCTGTCAGTGGGGCAAGGTGTGGAGGGGAGATAGCAACATGCATGTACACACAGATGAATGAGTACACATACACAAAACACATGGTGCTTATGCAAGCTAGACTACAAGGGCTGTGTTACCTTTGCTGCACACACACATACACACACACACACACACACACACACACAGAGAGTGGTGGTCGTCTGCCTCAGCTTTGCTTCGCTCTGCTTCGCTTGGCTGCCTGACTAAAGCTAAGCTCTGGTTATCCAGGCTGCTGAGACCAGGCTGCCTTAGTGACACACACGCACACACACAAGGCTTTCATGTGCATGATGCATGCAAACACACAAAAAATTTTTTAGATCTTGCAAGAATAATCACACACACACACACAATGCAACGATGGAGCAGCAGTGGACAGATTCACTGTTCCACAGCGGATAAACTGCTTGCTGACAAACTGCGCTGAGTATCAACAACGCTACAACGGGGGGCAGTAACAACCATATTCAACCCATCTTTCACAGAGTAATTAAATCAGAATCAGCAAGAAATTAATGCAGTACAATTTACCGTTAAAAGCCAAAAATATATCAACAAGTAACAGGCAATTTATTAAGAAAAAATGTCAGTGCCAGAGTAAATCTACAAAATCTACAAAACAGTTTTAATGCTATTTTAATGCAAGTTCTTTACAAAGCCATAAACAAAATGGGAAACAGTGGTGGTAGCAATGATTCTGGGTCACATTTTAACCCAAAACCAAATAAACAATGTTTTTCTCCTACTCCTTTCTCCAGAATACTTCACAAGTTTCAGTTTTGGAGAGCCTCCTTTATAAAATACAGTATCCAATTATTTTTATTGGATAGGCATAGTTGTTCCTCAGCAATTCAATTTGTATTATAGCTACAGAGATGGGCTGCATGCATCAACTGAAAATCGAAACAGGTTTTAGAGTAGATTCCTGAGGAGGCTGTGGATCTGTAGGTTGTCACTGACAATCATATCCTCTTCCATATGAAAAGCCTGCTTCCCTGGATGGAATGGAAAAAAAATAACAGTCTTAAATTGTTTTCCTGATATATTACCCACAATAACAGAAACATATGCCCCAAGGGAAGACACATTCTGTCAGTATGTCCTCTGTGTCGTATATATCCTGCTGTTGGAAAAATTAATCACACCCTGCCTCAGATGAAACAAGTTTAGCCTCAGAACCTGCAGGAGAGGCTGAAAACTGTCAATGAAAGTCCTGATAATCAAATTAACCACCCAGTTCGAATCACTGTCAGAAATCCACTTGCTTCCTAGATAGTCCCAGAAAGGAAAGGCCTGTATGGTGGAGGAAATGGGGGAGGGGGTGGCGACCACATGGTCAGCTCCTCCCGTTGCCCATCTGGGTCCCATAAAGGAAACACTGAGGCCAAGGACACCACATGCCCCCATGCATGATGCCCACTCACCCATGCACTGCAATGAATACCATTTTTATGATAATGGAGGAAATCAAGGCCTCCTTTTGCAAAATTAATAATGATTTTTCTTTCACTCCATCCTACAGAATGAGGACTTTTGTGAACTTTTAGAAAATAAAACACTTGAATTCCAGCATTGCATGTGTGCCCAGTCTTGCAGGGCATAGGTTTTAAAATTGGATGTAAGCTAAATCTAGTAGAGAAAACTGAGAATGCCTATAAATATTTAAAAAAGATCAGACCAAATGCAGATCAAATGCATATACACCATCATGGACTTCATCTCCTTTATGATGTTGGAGTTTTGAACGTTTGAACAGAAAATCTGTATTTTAAGCCAATTTTGTTTTAATGAAAATAAACACGAGGGACCCTAAGGACACGTAGAGTGAGGGCTAAATGATTTGATTTGGGTCAAACAGTCAGATATATTAAAACAAAGCAGCAGTGTGCAGTTTAGGACAACTTCAATAAACCACAAACACGGAGATAATCCAGTTTACACGGCCCCAGTAATTAAGTGAATTACAACGTTGGTCCGAAAGCACAGCCCACTGTCAGAAAAATGACACATCAGTGATCATCTCGACCTGACAGTTTGCCAGCTAATTGAAAACCTTTAGCCCAATGGACATGTGGACAGAGAAATTCAGCTGTAGCTCTTATCTTATTTCTGACAATGATGGAAGCCTTTGTGAAAGTAAGGTTGTGGTTAAATTTCCTTAATTTCACTTGTAACCATTTTAACGGTGTCGTGTCAATAACATACAATTAATGAACCAAAAGCAAAACTAACGCACAAGCTTGATTTTTTTTTTTTTTTATTAGGTGAGAAATTTACCTGTGTTGTAAAACTACACACAGACTTCTTGCGACCCTTTGGGGTGGAAATAAAATTAAATTAACTAATAGGAGGCACCGGAGTTGGCCGTGAATTCTTGGTCATGGCTTCTTTCCTCACAAATGAGAGTGCCCCTTGACATGAAGTAGTCTATAAACAGTTTCTTACCTTTAACGGAGCGAGGTTTGGCCTGTTTTCGCCTCGACATCTTTGCTCTCGAGCTGCTTTCTTGTCTTTTTTTTGTTGTTGTTGTTGTTGTTGTTGTTCTTTAGTTGTTTTTGT
Source organism: Paratilapia polleni (assembly GCA_015106735.1). Taxonomy (NCBI): domain Eukaryota; kingdom Metazoa; phylum Chordata; class Actinopteri; order Cichliformes; family Cichlidae; genus Paratilapia; species Paratilapia polleni. Next base: position 15,526 of record VUQI01008588.1, on the reverse strand, counting down.
TCCGTTCCGCGTTTTCAGTTAACCACACAGGCGGACACAGTCCGGCTGTCTTTCGTCCTGCACTCCGCTGCTGCTTCTTCGCCTGTTGCAATGCGGCAGCTTCAGTCTCTGTGAGTGAGAAACGGCCCTTAGTCCAACGACAGCAACCAAACACACCGGGGGTGAGGGTGCTTCAAGGCGAGACACGGCTCCTCGGGAGCGTTTTCTTCCTCAACTGTCGCTAGGGCTCGCACAACCTGTAGAATAAACGGGGGGAAACTTCCCGTTGATAGTCCCTTCTCCTTCGCTGCCACGACACCGACAACCGCTTTTAAATTTCTTCTGTTTTCCCCGCACGCGTTTTGCCTTCTCCGGAGCAGCCCGAGCGCTCGTGCTGCTCCGACTTCTTCCAGCACTAACGGACCAGGGCGCGAGCTGCCACCCACGCGCGTGGCAAACACCTGAGCAGGTCCAGAGCTGTATTAGGGAAAAGTGACAGTGGCAACCTTCGGGTGCGAGGTGGCGATGCCACAGAGGTACGTGACGGTCCAGGTGATGAGTGGCGACGGAGAATGTTTGGGAAATTGCTTTCAAAATGAACCGTGGCTTCTTCCCCAGCGCTCCTGCCGTCTTCGATGGGGTTTGTTTTAGTTTATCGAAACTATTTCAGTCTGTTTTGTTTTTCTTTTCTCTCCAGCAACCAACCGAACCGACCAGCCTTCTGTGTCCCGTCCTTCTATTCTACACTAGGCAGTGGTGGTGGTGGTCTGGTGGCATGGACATTGCGCTCTTCCCCTGCATCTCCACCCCGCGGGGAATGCTGCTTTTACAACCCACGCTTTCTTTTTGTTAATATTTCCCAATGTCCTAACGGCGGTATTAATAGCAGCCTAATATTTCTACCAGCCTAACCCTTCGCTAGCCTCTGTCTCCCTGCTTTTTCTTTGTCCTGACTCTGGCTACCAGTCTCCCTCCTCCTCCTCTGCCTGCCTCTGCTGGCGGGGCTGCGGCGTAGACACACATAATAAAGCCAAGGCAGGCAGTGCTTGGCTGGAAATGTAGCCGCGTCCCAGCAGGGGGATGTGAGAGAAGGGTCCCGGCGGGGGAGCGCTCTGATCCCGCAGGGAGCAGCTCGGCACAGCCCGGGTTGGCTGAGGCAGAGAGGCAGGAGAGAGGCAGGCTGTGCTGACGGAGAGAGAGAGAGGAGGCATGGAGAGAGTTAGGCAACAGCGCCCAGCTGTGGCCAACCGGCACAACTACAACAGGGACTCTGAGAATAGAGAGGGAGGAGACAGAGGGAAAATGTGGAGTTGGATTGAAGTGAGTTGTGGAAGAGGTTTTATGGATTAAAATGTGCAATAAGTAACTCAAACTGATAACATGAGGGTTAATGATTGTGATTGAGTGATGTCACCAAGCTGACAGGAAACAAGACCATGATGACATAATTTAACTGTGTGCAGGAAGGAGTTGTTCAAGCATACCTATAGTTACGGCAGTGCTCTTTTCATATGAGTCTTTCTTCTCCCTCTGTGAACCGGTAGCTGATGGAAACAAATTTTCTGAAATTTTCTTCAGCCTCCTTGTAAGAAATTCATCCAAAATTTTGAGCAGGTATTGGGTGACAGCATAGGTCTTGCCCATATACAAGTGGTTATAGGTTACTCTCCTCCTGCTTATTTAGATGAGCAAATTTTTGAACGTGACTTCACCTAAATGAGTCTAAGCCGCAAGGTCAAATTTGGGCCGAGTAATGTATAACGCCACTAAATGTTGCAGACTTTTTTTTTTTTTTTTTGTTTCAGTTCTTGATATGCCTTTTCTGTAACATCATCATTCTGCATCTGAAGGTATTTTGGATATTTTCTTCTTTTTCTGTGCTTGTTAAACAGCTCTCTGTCTCACCATTCTGTCAGTGCAGACATGGTGTGCACATGTTCTGCAGAATTATATCTCAATCCAGAAATTCGGGGGGGGGGAGAGATATTTAAGACAGAGACACATGAGCTTGAAAAAAGCATCCATGGATTCACACAATAATGGTCCATTTGCGCCATAAAATTTCTTCACAGTATTTGTGCTGTATTTTTGGATTGCAGACAGTTTTCGATTTGAAGTGCTCACGTTTTTTGTGAGGGTTTATCACTTCACTTATTTGTGCTGGGTTAATCTCTTTACAACAGTTTCTGACAGGATTGGTTTTAAGCCTGTTCATTTACGATGAGCAGGACCTATCCATACATAATGTACATTTTCTGCATTTCCTCCATTCACATGCATACAAAATCATGGATCTTCATCAAAGGTTTAAATTATGCTGAGCCATTTCCTTGAAAAAATATTGGTGCTTTGGATATGCCCGTGGCCCTCAAAGAAAAACCTTTTTTCCGCTTTCACATTGAAAGGCACAGTGAAAATAAGCCATTTGACTTACTGTAAAGACATAATTCAATTAGCCACCCAACTGTGTGCATTTATGTGAGTATGCGTGTGTGTGTGGGTGTGTGTTGGTCTGTGTTTGTGTGTCCTCTTTAAAGCTCCTTTATTTCCAGTAAAGAAAAGAGGGACATGTCTGTGGACAATGTAAAGCACACAAAGAGGGAAAAAATGAAAATCACTGGGTGCTTTGTTCTTCGCTCTCTGCTCCAACTGAGCACTCTCTGACCGCAGCTGAGCTTTTCCATGTTCTCTCTCTCTCTCTCTCTCTGACTTTCCCTCTCCTGTCTCTCGCTCTGGTTGTCATGGATAGCTGGGTAACGTGGAGCTCACTGTGCTGACCAGCAGGACCGCAGATTGAGCCTCCCTGCCCCCCACCCCACCCCATCCTCCCATGGAGAGACAGGGCAGCCTTTAAGATTGACCCCCCACTGGGGTTTGCGAGGGTTGGGAGGGGGGCTCTTGTCTCTGTGCACTCCGTACCCTCCCTTGTCTCCCTCTACCTCACCCTCCAACCTTCACCCTTCCCTCCAAATGAAATGAGTGCACGCCAGGAGACCCATGTGTGCATTTCTGTATCTGTGTGTGTGTATGCAAAGCTCCCCCAGTGTGACTGCTGCTGGCACGGAGGGGCAAAAACCCTCACTCAGTGGTTGGTCCTTCTTCCACCCCTGTCCCCCCTCCTCATTTCTGCCGGTAAATACAAAGAGTGGGAAAAAAGCCCACATTACAAGCTCCTTAAGGGTCAAGGACAGGCCCCACTCTGAATAGCTTCTAAGAGTCGTATTGTTGAATCACATAGCCAGCGATTACACCCTCTGTCATCTCCACACGGATTTGGCTTTTTTATACACACAACAAGAGAACATCAAGTAGCAGCCACTGAATAAGTCGGCCAACAGACATGTGGTGGGAATTGATACAGACAGCACATCAATGGAATAAAGCAGGGGCAAATGTAGAATTACAGCCACAAAATGGGGATTTGGCTTAAAGATTTCATACCTTAACAGCAGTCGGTTTTACAGTGATGTGGAATGTGAGAGCACTGAGATTATGACAAAGAAATAAAGGTGCCAGAAGTATGTGCATTTTTTTCATAAATACATTCTGCATATGTTGCTCTGGTTACACTGTCTCTATGAAACAACAAAAAAAAAACAACAACTTTGATACACCCGTGCATTGTGTACTTTTCATTGACTCTAATGGTTACATTATGTCTGGGGCAAAACTAAGTTACATGCTTTATGGTACCAAAAATGAGGTGTCACTACTGCAGAGTCTGTGTGTAAGTGGGTTTGAAGGAGGAAAAAACTTAATTTGTTTCTTTTTTAATGACAACCTTATATATTTGTTGGCAACCTTAAAGTTTCTAAGATATACATAGATGTAAAGCTATCTTCACTGACAAAAGGATGAGCATCTTTATGGCCTGCATGAAAAAATAAAAACAACAATAAGGAAATACTGTGGGCATCTTTTCACCTATGCTTTGATTTGTTAATCAGACAAGGATATCATCAACAGTATTTATATTTTTTCTGAGCAGGACTAAAAGTGTTTAGTGAATAATTCAAACCAGCTACTATTAAAGCTATTAACTCACGTGACAAATTGGAGTGACACATTTTTCAGCTGTGTCTGGTTTTTGTGTTGTTTTATTATAATGAAACTTTAATTTCTTACCAATTGTTGTGAAAAAGCACTCTGAATTTAAGTTTAATTTTCATAGTGGTTAATCTGTGCATGACAAAGAAAGTACATGGGCAGTTGTCATCATGGTGCACACAGAAGGTTGAACAGTCAAAGTTTATAAATTTACACCTACTGTAAATTTGTTTCCCTCAAATTGAAATTGGTCAGTGACACTCTTGCAGCAACATTGCATATTTCTAAATCAGCAATATAGGCTTTTATCTCATACTTTGAACACATACACAGATTCAATTTTTTTTGACTCAAAGAAAACAAAATTAAAAGAACAAATATGCAACTAGCCTCTGGCCTGTGATCTGTTGCAATGACTCTGCTGTTCAGAATTCCTTTCTTTGGATTACTTCAACATTGTCTTGCATATAACACAGAATCAATGCAGCATTCATACAATAATACAGTCTAAAGTCAACTAAACCAAGGAATCTTTCTAATGGTGCTG
>VUQI01008585.1:5420-16803 GCA_015106735.1 Paratilapia polleni | reverse complement strand
TTGTTTCCTCAAGTCGAGAGGACAAAAAAAACAAAAAAAAAAACATAACCGATGCACTATTTAAATTTTCTCCAAAAAAAATCCTTTTAGCGTTTCTCTATAAGTTAGGGTTAAGGTCATGATTGAGACCTCTAAGGATTAATTCAGACCACAGTGTGTTTCTTATAATTTTTCCAGCCCATGAATAGTAATACAGGTTGACTCAATATTCAGAGCACCTCTTATTATAATGTAGTACAATACAGGTTCACAAACAATTACCTTTTGCAGGACTACAGTCATTTTGGCTTGACGTGATGAATAAATTGCCAGTTGAGTGTATCTCATCATGTTTGTGTTTTACAGAGAAGAACATGAATAAAAGCTGCATTTGCCAAAGAATAGAAGAGTCAGCTGTCTTGTTAAGGCCTTAAGCTGAGTCATGTTAGGGCACACTCACATTAAGTGTGTTTGGGTTCTCTCATATGCAGTATGGGTTGTTGGCTTGATGCTTCAAGTATGACTGACTGCTTATCAGCTCAGATCACTCAGACTGGACCCTGATTGTAGACAGTGGGCAAATGTGAATTGACTGAAGACAACATGAGTTAATTAAAGCTCCCTTTTTGTGTAATGTTCATGTCGTCTTTCCCACAGACTATGAGAAGACAGAGGACTGAAGTAGTGGTGGAACTCAGAAAGGTAAACACATATTTTTTATGTTGTAGCATTAACTCCAAACACCCAATGACTTTAAGGTACATTACATTATATTCTGGTCTGCTATCTTTAACATAGTGTGCTGAAATAAAGTGAGTTTTCCATGTAGTGATGATGAAATTCTGCAGGAGGATGTATGAAATATTTCTGCTTCCTCTACCACAGAATAAAAGAGATGAGCACCTTCTGAAGAGGAGAAATGTTCCCCATGAGGACATCTGTGAGGACTCTGATGTTGATGGAGATTTCAGATCGGTACGTTTTGTATCTTCCACTCAAGTCTCCTGCCACCAGAAAGTCAAATAAACATATTTTTAGGTTTTGCATTTTAAAGGCAGGGTATTGTCCAAGCAGTGGGAACGACAGCCTGGCAGAAAGACTGTTGTAAATCTTTGTCCAAGGCATTTTGCACATTAGGTTCATCACACTGATGAAACAGTCCAGAGGTTTAGGAGCTGCTGTCATCTTGTTCATTTAATGCTGCTTCTTTGGCTCTCCTTAGTGTATGCCAGCTGGGTGCGGCAGGAGTGTGAATCACTCAAGTTAATCTGTGAAATAAAATGTATGGCACTGCTGCCTTTGAAATAACCTACATCTTTTTAAAGTTCAAAGGGCTCTTTTACTCTAGCTCGGCAAACCTTTACTTTCTGCGATGATGTGGAGGAGGCAGAGAGAGACACTGTCATCATGACGCACAATCCGGCCTTTATTCCTTTTCTTTTAGGACAGAGAACACGGTATACAGCAACATTGGGATAGCCATTACACTGAAACTTGGGCATATGTAGACATCTCATGGTTAATTACAGAAATGCCATCACACCTGTCAGCACGTAGCAAGTGGCTACGGCTGTGTTTCAGTAGTGTTACTCCCACACAACACAGGAGCCATGTGACACAGGTGACCCACAAGGCCACCTTCCTTAAATGTAAAGGGTCGACCGGTAACAAGAATATCATTCTACCTTAAATTTCAGCTGTTCTCATTAGTCGGCCTCAATCGCAATGTGGATGAATGCAATGAATGCAGACTCACTTCAAAGAATCTGAGTAAAATGTGGGATCTTTGACTGATTTTTTTCACTCAGTTGACAGCCCTGCAATCTTTCTGTAATAAACACAGCAGACATCGGCCATTGTTAGGGCATACCTTATTTTCAGTGAAGCATTTTTCTTGCCATATGTCACAAGCTACTTTTGTGGTTCCACAGTTTTAAATTGTACACCCCAGAAACTTGAAGCTAATCTGTAAAAGTCTCGGTAGTCATCCCCTAATATATACAGGCTTTGCACACGCTTCATGTTTTGCGCTGAGAGCATTACACAAAATGGATCCATCAGGGATCCCCTTCATGTCTCTGGGTTTGGTGGCATTGTTGGATTAAAATGGCCACTCAGCAGTTCAAAATTTCAATCACTGACTACCTTGTGGTTTTGAGAAGGGTGATCTATTGCTGCTTAGCAATAGATCAACAATGACATACTGCTCCGAGTCACTGCAAGACTTTAGACCGGCTTTTGTGAAAGTCTACTTTAAATACTCATTGGACCAATGATCGTGTTGCTCTTCTAAGGTTTGTTTAAAATAAGTCATCAGTTGTATTACCTTGAGGGCATTTGTTCTTTCTCTTTTTTTAAAAAAAAATTTTTATTTATTTTTTGCCCCTTTTTGTTGTTAGCCTTTCCAAAATAAGTAGTTTGGGCCTCGTGAGCTTGTAAGACTTTATATGCACTTTTCTGAGATATTTCATGTTTACTAAAACTTCACTTTGCCTCAGCCTTTGCTTTCATTATTCTTGTATCGAGTATCTGTAATATCTCTAGGTTGGAGCTGCATCTTTAATCATCCACCCAGATATGGAATGTAAATACACAATCATCAATCTGCTTCAAGTACACACAGTTTGGATGTTTTTTTTCTGGTTTGATTAATGTTGCAAGTCCACAGTTTTTTTTGTTTTTTTTGTTTTTTTAAATCAGAGGCTTATCAGAGGCATCATCCAACAATTTCAGTTAGTTAGAGCCTGCATTAGACTCTGAGCTCCATGTAGGGGGGGGGATTGGTTGAGGTTGCCAATTGGCATTTTGTCATGGTGAATGCTGGCCGGCACGTCCAGTTCGCTGACTGTTACACCACAGCACCATATTGCTTCAAGTAAGAATCCCAATGGCATTTCTCAATCCCCAGCCTCCTCTCACTGTATCAGCTGATATTTTAGTGACTCTCCTTCCTGTTTGGTAGTTTTCACATATAAATGCAAGAAGTTAACAGATGTCTACTCGCTCACTCACACTCAGTACACACTTTTAGTAGGGCTATTTTTTTCACACGTTGGGTTTAAAATGTTCCTTTCATTATTCACCCTGTATTTTTTGTTTATCAAAAGAGCCCTAATGACCTTTTGGAAATTGTCTTTTTCAGCAAAACACCTCTCTTGAAGCAATAGTACAAGTAAGTTTTATATTTTGTTTCCTGTTATTTCCTAGTTTCTAAGTTGTTTGAATTATTCATCAAAATTGACACTTGTCCTTCATGTGTTATAATATACTCAGTGAATTATGGGTAGGAAATTGGCTCACCTTTAACTAATATCCTTTTGGAAAACACAGTTAGTTGTGATATGAAATATTTTAGCTGTTGTATGATGCATTATTTGTTTGTTGTGGTATTTTTGTAGAATGCCACCAGTGATAACCAGGGCGTCCAGCTGAGCGCTGTCCAGGCTGCCAGGTGAAAACACACAAATACATTTTCTTAGTCGACCTCAGAGCCGACCAATAACTATTATTTATTGTCTTGTACAGTGTTCTGACTAGAAAATACTGCACATCAGCGTCTAGAAAACGGTGTCCTCTACTACTGCAACATTTTAGTCTGTGCAGTTTTCACAGTGAATAAGCCTTACTGACACTCTATCAAACAAATGTTATTAACAGTAGCTTTTTGCATGTTGTTGTTCACATCTGGGTCACAAGTGTATGTGCAAGCCAGCGATTCTGCAGCAGCACACCAAAGCTTTGTTTTGAGAGGCTTTCTGATTGAGACTGCTGGTTCTTTGCGAAATACAGTGTTGGATTTTCTGGGCCTGAATATTTTTCCAGGTTTGCTCGACAGCTGTGATTTAAGAGTAAGTCAGCCCTGTCTAATGAATGGATATTGTAAATGGTACTGCAGCATAAGGTAACCAAAACATATTTGTGTTTGAAGAATTGTTCTTTAAATTGTTATTTATTTTAATTTTAATTTTAATTTTTATTTGTTTACTTTACTTTTTTTTTTTGTATATCCTGTTGCTTCATCTTAAACCCTGTACTGAACATATGGGCCGGGCAATAAATAGAATTTTGTTTTCAGTTTCATCTTTGGCTTCCAACTAATATGAAAACAAGATAATTGCGATAAAATTGTTTTGGTGTCACATTCTGCTTTGCAAAGCTGCTTTTGTTTTGTCTGGTTATGAATCCAGAGCGCCGCTTGCCACTACAGCGGTTACAACTTTTGTCACTCCCCAGCAGGCTGTCGAACGTTTGATTAATGTAATAAGGTTACATCAACCTTTAAAATTAATTTTTAGTGAATTTTAGTTGCTAGAAGAAATTCACTCTTAAAAATACACCTTTGTTCTTTTTCTTTTTTTGATCAGTAAATGCTTGATAGGAGTAGACGTGTTAAATACCAAAATAATAGTGATTATGATTTTTGCCTTAACCTGACATTATGTAGTGTTGGCTTTAGGTGATAAGCAGGGTGAAGTCTCCTCAGAGTCACTGAGATTGTGATTGACTTGAATTCTGTAGATACTTGAAATTCTTTAGCTGTTTCTCTCTGTGTGTACTTGGTTCTTTCAGCTTGGTGTGTGTGTGTGTGAGAGAGAGTGTAACTGTGTTTTGTTTCCTCTTTGTTTTTGTAGGAAATTGTTGTCCAGTGACCGTAATCCTCCCATAGATGACCTGATTAAGTCTGGGATCCTTCCTATTCTGGTGCACTGCCTGGACAGAGATGACAAGTAAGCAGGCTGTAGCTCTGTTTGTCTGCGTGTAGCTGTGAATCATCCTTTTTCACGTGTGATAATTGGAGTACAAGTTAGCCATCTTCTCTGATCATGTTGTTTATGTATACTTCAGAGTTATGCTAATGCTGTTCGGCTGTAGGCTAGGCTAAAACCTACTGGTTTTAACCTAGCCTACAGCCGAACAGTGTTCGTAGATATGCAGATGTGTTCTAGTTTTCACCTTCCAGGAATAGCAGAACATAAATGACATGCTCTTACTGTTAAACATACCTACACAATCATGCTCACTCCCACCATTGCCTCTGCTGCACTTTTCTATAGCCCATCTCTCCAGTTTGAGGCAGCCTGGGCTCTAACCAACATAGCCTCGGGTACCTCAGAGCAGACCCAAGCTGTGGTCCAGTCCAGTAAGTTCCACTTTATCACAACACATCACTTCTCTTTCTTGGATTTATTTCAGTCACTTTTGTTTTCTCTGTAATATATCTTTCTTATCTTTGTAAAGGAGAATGTCATTTTACTCCGGCAGATTATGAAACAGTAAAATTTCACTTTTGAGAAATGATGATTTTTTTATTTTTGTTTGTTTTTTAAATTGTGTTGCATCTTTTATGGTTACAGCCTTATTTTCTTATTTCTTAACTCACATATTCACGTTATTTTCACCTTGTTAGCTGATACGTTCAACAAGGTGAAGAAGTGTACAAAGTTCTGTACATCTGCACACAAGAACGATGTTCGATATGTGTGCATATCGATACTAGTGACCTCAGTAATGTGGATGATTCTGCTTTTGTAAGGATTTTCCTTTGCCATATTGGATTTATTGATTTCCTTTACATTTGTAAAAGAGGTCAATGGGATATTGTTTTCCTTAGGCCCCCGTCACACAGGCCTAGAGACCCCCTGACAACCACTGGTTAAAAGGAAAATTGTATATTCCGTGACCGATTGGAGAGTGGTTGGTGGCTGGAGGTTACTAGGTGAAAACAGTCGCGGAGAGGGTGCTGGCCGAAAAACCTCCTTGTTGCTTGCTTTGATTGCTAGCAGATTGCCACGGTTGCCCATAGTTTGCATGAAAGATGTTGACTTGTCTGCAAACACTCGCCAACTACTCGCCGAGCGGTAGTGAAACTTCAAAAAGTGTGACCCAACCCAAAAGCATTTGCCTTCAAAGTAAAAGTTGTGCCTTACCGCTGTAACCAGCATGTTTTCAACAGGCACAACTTTTGCCAAGTTTCAGTACTACTTGGCAAGTAGTTGAGTGTTTGCATACAAGCAAACAGTCTGCTAGTGACCAAGGTCATTGCAAGGAAGTGTTCAGTGCAGAAACGTATATCTCTTTGCGACCAATTTCAGCAAGCGACTTATAGTAACCTCCAGCCACTGCTCATCAACCAGTCACACATTTTTCCCTAACCCGCTGGCGGTTGCCATCCGGTCTCTGGGCTTGTGTGACTGAGGCCTTATCAGAGTTGCCTGTTAAACCTCGTTTTTTGTTACATGGATTTGTGATCCATTATCAGTTTGTGATTGATCACATTAAACGGCGGCCCTGACACCAAGTTGGAACAAAATGCAGCTGAAACATTTAAATCAGTGAATTTGAGAATTTTTAATCTTTACAATAGGTAAAGTTACAATCTATGATATATTGTCTTAACAGCAGCGTTTAAGAGACTTTGGCTTTGAATGAATGAAGTACATTTAATTTGTATTCATGATGGGGATTAAAAATGCTTTTTTAGTTAAGATCTTCCAAATTTCTTGGTTTGTTGAGTCACTGATTTATGTCTTTATAATGTGTTTCCTTTGTAAAGATGCTGTGCCGCTCTTCTTGAGGCTGCTTCACTCTCCTCATCAGAATGTGTGTGAACAGGCTGTCTGGGCCCTGGGCAACATCATAGGTGAGCTGCCGTTTGTATGAACATGACTGTTAAAATTAAATCGGCAGCCCATCCTAAGGCGATGTGTGTGTGTGTGTGTTCTCTCCAGGTGATGGTCCTCAGTGCAGAGACTATGTGATCAGCTTGGGTGTCGTCAAACCCCTGCTCTCCTTCATCAGTCCCTCCATCCCCATCACCTTCCTCCGCAATGTCACCTGGGTCATGGTCAACCTGTGCCGTCACAAGGACCCTCCACCACCCATGGAGACGATCCAGGAAGTATGTAGAGAAAGAATGTGTGTAGAGGTGTGAGGATGTCATTTAGATTTTTTTTTTTTTTTTTACCAGGATCAAAATAAAAACTTAAGTTTAAAAAAACTATTTCAAGGTCTTCAGCTTCTAATATTTAGATGTGCATCATCAGCCACTGTAATTTGTGGATGTCTTATCTTACTTGCCAGTTGCAGTCATCAGCACAGATAGAGGGTAACATATCAGTGTGTGTGCTCATTTGAAAGGTGCATTTTTGGTGGTTATGGGTGGAAAGACAGTGATGTAATCCTTCCTTTTCACCGCACTTGAAACTCCTGCAGTTTTTCTTTGTCTTTTTCTTTCTCTTGTCAAGCACATACCGTACACTGTATATAAAAGATGGATGTACTTGTGCCTTAAACCTCCATTCTTACTAATGGCCACAGCAGAAGTCTGTGGAAAAGCAGCCTCTTTGGTTCCCTTCATCTATGACCTCAGTAAATGCTTTGCTTATGAGTTTATAGACGCCGTCGCTAGTTTGAAGTCTTATTGAAGACAACATGACCATTTTGTAAATTACAGTCCCCATTACAGACCAAAAAAGGAAGATAAAAACAGAATATGCTTTTGGGTGGGCCTAAATTGTGGTGGACAAGTTGCTACAGTATGAGAGTGCAGCGTCACTCACTTGACACATCTGGTTTCAAAACACTCAGCTTCAGTAGCCAGTGGGTGATGTCACGGTGGCTATGTCCATCTGTTATATACAGTTTATGGTACGTGCAGTTACAAGTCCTGAAAAACTGGTTGAAAATTTAAAGATATCTTGAAATGGCAGGTGTAAGAAAAGTCACCGTTTGAACAGACACTTGAAAAATGGTGGAAACCATCTTATACGTGTGTCACGTATAAGATTGAGAACAGGTTGGACATTAGGACAGTGCATGCCTGAATGAATTCAGGCAAAACAAGTGTTGTAATATAGTAGTCAGTACTGATGACTAGATGTTCTCAGTCATGCTTGTGATAACTGGTATGTGACAGAAATTATAAAATTGATTCCAGTGTACAGCTATCAGACGTGATGTTCTGTCCAAGTTTATTAGATCCAAGTCACACAGCATGCAGAATTCAGTGAACTTATAAAATTTATGAAATCTGTCAGTGTGTAGGCACCTTAAGCCGGTCAAAGGAGAGCAAATTCATTGTTTCAGTTATGTGTTGAAATCAGATGATTCAGTCTTATTGAAGATGTAGCAGGAATTACAATGATTAATTATGCAGTCATTGAGAGCTATTATCAAACCTGTATGAATCATAGAAAGAACCTTTCTTTCCACCTCATAATGCCGTCTTTGTTTCTCAGATCCTGCCAGCTCTCTGCGTTCTGATCCACCACACTGATGTCAGTGTAAGTATCCAGAACTGAAGAAGGGTGCGACGCCGCTGTCCTACATAACCGTGATGGACACTATATTCCGAGTTTCTGCTAAATTATCACTGTCGAATGAAGTTAAACAGAAAGTAAAATGTATTAATTTGAATCTTTTCTTGTTTTGCTGCCTCCAGATCTTGGTAGACACAGTGTGGGCTCTGTCCTACCTGACAGATGCTGGGAATGAGCAGATCCAAATGGTTATTGACTCTGGCATTGTCCCACATCTGGTACCTCTGCTCAGTCACCAGGAGGTCAAAGTTCAGGTATGGCAAAGGGGACTTTGTTTTGTTTTGTTTAATAAGTAATTAAACCTAAAGTGGGTCTCATCTTAAAGATGCCATTGTTGCAGATGAATTAACCATTAACCAAGACCATGTGGAGATTAGAAAATCTTGGTTGACTGAAATCGTACCTACTCTTCATACTATCAATTAGTTGCACAGAAAAATAAATCTGCACATTATCTCTAGACTAAATCAGACACCGTGCACTGTGTTCACTCTTTTAGCCTTATTAGCTTAAATAAGTTATAAATAAACATTAAATACTAGGATCTGTGTCATATTGAATCATTTTTACTGAGTAAATTTACACTAAAATTATTACAGATTTGCAGATTTGGAGCGGATTTGTTCTCACCTGCCCGTAATCGTATAATTTCCAAAACATAGACCTACATTAACTGGTAATCCTAGAACAAAAACTATTGAGGAACAGTGCTGAAGGGCCTTAAATCTAGAGTGAAAATTTAGATTATTGTGGTCATGTACTACATTTCACATTTTGATGAGAGAGGAGGCTTCGTATCCAGCTTGGTCTGAGTGTAGCTGCTGCTGCTGACAGAAACTGAAGCAGCGAAGCTGCTGCTGGATGCATCTGCCATTATAAAAACATTATTGGATCAAACATATTGAAAGATATATGTTCAAAGGAACATGAAAGTTGGCAGAACATCTCAACCCAGATAAGTTAGTCTACTGCTTTTAGACATATGCTTTGTTTGCTAAACTGTTTTCAAAGTAATGCAGCCACACTGAAGACTTCTTTGACATGGTGCCTGTTACTTGGAAGCTGACTCTGAGTAAACGTTCGGTTAACATAAACACTGAAAAGGTTAAACCTAGCAGTATTTGTTAGGTTTGGCAAGTTTAAAGTTGTGGAGAGGAGGGTTGTTTTCAAAACATCCAAATTCTTATGGGAAGTCCGTTCCTTCACATATAATGTAACACTAGTCAGACCAATGACAGCTTGGGTTGCATGGGATTATATTGAGCAACAAACTGATCTGGAGGATCCAGCCCTAGTACCTAGAATCTACTCATAAAATACCTAGAAGCAAGCAGCTGTGTCCCAACAGTACTTTTAATGCCATGTTACCTCAACACTGTAAACATTAATAAAAGGCAAACACTACTAGAGAAGCTTTGAAAATGTGCATAGCAATAGTGTGGTGATATCTCTCTTTCTTCTTTGTAACTACTTTTACCTCCAAATTCTAGTGAAACTTATCTTCTGAGTTTTAGTTTTGTGCTGCAAGCATATTTGACTATTACGAAAGATTTCCTCTAAGTGTGTATCATTGTCAAACCCGCTTTATGCTTCCTTGCCACATCCAGACCGCTGCCCTGAGGGCTGTTGGGAATATAGTGACTGGCACAGATGAACAGACCCAGGTGGTGCTCAACTGTGATGCCCTCAGCCACTTCCCTGCACTCCTCACTCACCCGAAGGAGAAAATCAATAAGGTAACGTTCTCCGACCATTTCTAAGAAACATACACACACACACACACACACTGATGAGCTGCCTCATCAGTCATTTGGAGGTGATGAAAACAGAGACTTGGTGCAAGTGTAAATGCTGTATGAAAGATAATAGATGGGGCAGATAGCTTAGAGTATGAATTCAAAAGGTGCAGAATCGTGAGGATGAAGAACCGAAGAGGACATCAGCGATTGGCAACTAGTAGGTAGTAACATAGATAGTGGTGGGTGTGGGGAGGAGGGATAGTTGTGTGTGTGTGCGCGGGCGCGTGTGATTGAATGTGTGATACCGTGGGCCGGTGGGGAGAGGGTGCTGAAGACCAAGTGTCTCTGCTGATATCGGAGTGCATCTGAGACCAGTCACTTAAAAAAGAGGCCCTCTTTTGTGACTGGACAATGATTAGAGCCTCAGAGTCGCCCTCTCCCCACCCACTGCATTCTGTCTCAACCAGGGGTCAAAACTCTGTGTTGGACCCCTGGATTCTGATCCATGTCAGCCACAAACAAAAAATTATTTCTCCTCTGCTTGGGATTAAACCTACACTGAGCTGCTGTGGCACAGCACATCATTACCCACGACAGAGAACCATCACTCACTCCTGCATTTGTGCTTTTTGTCCTGTAGGAGGCAGTGTGGTTCCTGTCCAACATCACAGCAGGTAACCAGCAACAGGTGCAGGCTGTCATTGATGCCAAGCTAGTTCCCATGATCATTCACCTGCTTGACAAGGTTTGTATCCATCTTAACTAGATCATGTATAATTACTTTTGGTGAGCTTACAGGGGAAAGATGGATTCTTACATTGAATGTGTATGTTTTAGGGTGACTTTGGCACTCAGAAGGAAGCAGCCTGGGCCATCAGTAACCTGACAATAAGTGGGAGGAAAGATCAGGTAAGACTTTCCCCAAACACATGAAAAATGTACAAGAGATGTGAAGTCTTTGGTGTTTAACATATGTAAAAATAGAACTGAAATAATAATATTTGCTGCTGCGAAGTTTTACCCACAATTATCATTTTCACTGATGACTAAAATGTTCTTCCTTGTATAACATGTTGGGTTATTGATACTTAGTGCATCGCTGTCTTTGTGTTGTCTCCAGGTGGCACACCTGATTGAGAAGCAGGTGATCCCTCCATTCTGCAACCTGCTCACTGTGAAAGACGCTCAAGTTGTGCAGGTGGTTCTCGATGGCCTCAGCAATATCCTAAAAATGGCCGATGACGAGGCAGAAACTATTGCTAACCTCATCGAGGAATGTGGAGGTAGGTTCCACGTCTGCCATCAATGTCTTGGGGTTTTTTGGTTTTTTTTTTTTTTTTAATTTTT
>VUQI01008582.1:18679-31313 GCA_015106735.1 Paratilapia polleni | reverse complement strand
TAACTAAACACCAAACACAGAAACTGTGATTTGACAACATGACACAGGGGAGGCAGGATGACTGAAACAAGGAATATAAACAAACTGAAACTATAAACAGAAACAAGACTGCAAAAGGTGGCGAAACTAAAACTAAGAAACTAAACAGGGAATATCAACAAGAAACAGAACTCAAACATTATGAGCAATAACCAGACCACAGGTGAAAAGAAAATAATCAATAACAAACAAAGTTCAAAAAGTCCATGGTTCAAAACGTGGGGTCAAAGACCCCAGACCATGACACACTGTCCATTAACTTTTTCATAGATTTGCACAATTTTTGCAATGTACCAAAAAAGAAAGACAAAAACAATAGTAGAATCCTTTATAATATTCTTTTATAGCAAATATGAAAATAACCAGTTTGGCTTTTTGTTTTCTGACATTTTTGTTCACATTTACTCCAAGGATCACCCATCCATCCATTTTCTTCCGCTTATCCAATTCAGGGTCCTGGGGTGGATGGAGCCTATCCCAGCTGCCATAGGGCGAGAGGTGGGATACACCCTGGACAGGTCGCCAGTCTATCGCAGGGTTAACATAGTGCAATGATCATATGTTTTGCATTTAACACATGCAGTCTCTAGCATCAAACACTCAGCATCACCACTACAAACAAGCTGGAAAGACATGTTGGAAACAACGTTTTGGTGACACAGAGGAAGAGAAGAAAGGTGTAAATTTGTTGCAAGCACACATTCCAAAGCACATGCAAAAGAGGACAAGAACTGCATTTTGACATATTGTAGAAGATGAGTGGTAACTTTCTTAGTGTCAAAAAAGACCTGATATTTAAAAAAATTGAAAAGACATGCACAAACAAGCTACAAACACCCTTCTACATGACATGCCACCTATTCATTCACCGGAACATCAATAAGCACAGGGACATCATGGACCAAGTGCAGCAAGGGAGGCGTGGGTTTTCCCATCAGAGCCATTACACCCACAGCATTATGCACAAAGGGTTACTTGCTCAGGAGTGGCCCTTTACTGCATCCGTTGCTACAAGTTATTCAGCCCATGTGCAACTGCAGCAAGAGCTTGGTTTGCATAGCTGGTAATAAGTCAGACTCCTTCCCAGTGACTCCTCACAGTCATTCATTTTAATTAATTACATTTGGAGTAATAGTGGCCGATCTGTACATAGGTTAATGCTTCACACATGGTTTTCAAACTGAACTAAAAGAACAACATACTGTACATATAGCACAGTGGACGTTGAGGTTTAAATACCAGACATGTGACACAGAAGTTTGTGGAAGTGATAAGTGTTTGGTAGTGCACCCACACTTGGGTTGTGCCTTTAGAGTTCTCGTTTTCGAGCATCAGAATGTGGATGTTTACATTGTTCATATTTTGCTATTAAATTATAGAAAGCCGCCCCAACTACGCTGTCATCAGTGCATATTGCTCCTCCACCTCTTTTCATCTGACTCTCCTCCCTGTTCATATCAGCGATGCAGGTCCAGCCACCACCTGAAGTCACACTCCACTTGGAGTGATCTACAGTATCACTGAAGGGATTCCCCTTCGGAAGTTTTACTTCTTTCACATTGTACACACGATTAGGGATGCTGGCGCTGCAGTTAGAAGGCAGAGGACGACGCATCTTCCCCCAGCTCTTGACATATAGATCCCCCATCATGGTTTTTGCAATAAGACCAGAGTAAAGATCTAGTATGAAAGCAAAGCAGGAAAACAATACAGTTAATGATGAATATTAAGTGTACCCCTTGTCCATAAATGTATATTGTCTTTAATCTACAGACAGCCTGTCTCTACAGGGCGAATTGTACTGTTTCTAATTTTATTCCATTTAAACCTTGTCAGGTTTGTGATCATTATAACATGATATTTTATCCCTCACATCCTAAAATATGTGTTCTGACTGCAAACACTCACCATCACCAAAACGTGTGTATTTTGCAAAGCTGAGGAAGTTACGCCCGTTTGAAGAAGTCAATTTCACCTCTCTAAACCAGGGTTCCTCTGTTGGGTAGCATTCTCGCTGTGCAACACATCGGAGTTCATTGTGAAAGGTTGTTGGGATGTCAGAGTCATATGAATAAGCATGGATGTACTTGAGCTGCAACCCTAAGAATTCAGATATGACTTTTTTTAATTGCATTTTCCCTTGTTTTGTAAAATAGATTTAAGCTGAAATGTGAATGCAATAAAAACCGTTTACATACCTATTTCTTTGAATTTGTTATAGGAGTAAGTCACACACATAAATGTTTGAGCATTTGCATTTCCACTATCAGGCCAGAAGTCTTTACGTTTATATGTTGGAAATTTTGGTGTACTGTGTGAAAGCCAAACTCCAGTTTTTTTGTCCAACATCACAACCCCTTTAGGAAGTCAGAAACAGAGCTTTGTTATATTTGGATCTTTCTGACACTGAGTGCTATCAAATGGAACATTGCTGCACCCACCCTTACTGTGGCCAAATGATGAAGGAGCAGCATATGGTTTTGGAGGTTGGTCACTGTAGAGCATGTATCCAAAGCCTTCAATCTGGAAACAACAACAGCTCTGAAATGGTACTCAGATTTAACACTGTACCATGCTAATGAGACATACATCCTTTCATACCTCACCTTTCTGACATAGAAGTCAAGCAGAGGTTTCAAGGTGTTTGCCAGAGTGCCAGAAGCACTGTTAATGTTCTCTTTGCTGTGCACCCATCCATTGGTACTCTCATCCATGTACAAGTATGACAGTCCTTGTTTATTCCCATTGGGAAACTTGTACAAAATATACCTAAAGGATGGAGATAAATATGTTTTCTTATGCATTTGACTTAAACCGATATGCAGATTTTCAGAACTCAAAATTTCTACAAACCAGTCAACTTCCACTCCTTTGTCATTCCTGCATTTTACTGCTGAATCACACCCTTGTAAAAGGATCCCAGCACTCATGAGGAATCTCATCACTGTTATCTGAAAGAGTCAAACACAACCACGCTAGAGTCATAAAAACAGGAGACTGTCCTCATTTATAGTAATGTTACAAAGCAGATGGTCTTAAACACAATGCACTATTATTAAAGCTATCAGTAAACCCACAGCTTTTGTTTAAACATAGATAAACTTTGACTATGTCAATTACTTCTCTTCTTTTTCTTCTTCTTCTTTCGCCTGCTCTCTTTAGGGGTCGCCACAGCAGATCATCTGCCTCCATCTCACCCTATCCAACAGCATCCTCCACTGTCACTCCAACCCTTTGCATGTCCTCCTTCACTACATCCATGAATCTTCTCTGTGGTCTTCCTGTTTTCCTCCTGCCTGGCAGCTCCATAGTCAACATCCTTTGTCCAGTATATTCACTATCCCTCCTCTGCACATGTCCAAACCATCTCAGCCTTGCCTCTCACTTTAATTTAGGTTAAGACCAATCAGACTTTAGAGCAGGAAGGTGAAGGCTCAGAGGAGGACATATCAGCTTTCTAGAGCTGATATTAAACTACACCTCTCCTTTCTTTATCAACCCAATTTCAATAAATAGTTTTTAACATGAAACATGAAAACAGGACAACGCTGGCCACAACCACCAGACAGGTGGCCCTCTGATTACATCAGACAGTAAACAGGCAACCAGGTTTTTCAGAAAAATGTGCTCATCTCTGAAGGCAGCCTAAAAACTGAAAACACTGTGGAGCTGAAAACATTCTTCAGCATATCTGTGTTCATGGCATGGCATACCCTAGGATCCAGATAGACCGGGTCCTACTTATAGCCAGTTCAAAAAGTCGAGCCAGGTTCTTCAAGATTAGGCAGTTCATGAAAGTAACAAATGGTCTTGATGTCTTTGATAAGGGGGAAAAGAATAATGCCCTCTGGAAGAAGAGAACTCTCTTAAACAGAGTACAACAAGGCTGCTTCAATCTGCTGAGACCATGGAAGGCCTGTGTAGATGAGCAGATGATCCCCTTCACACGCCTGTGGGAAACCAAATCCCAAACTTCAGAGCCCTAGCTTACACATTACTTCTTATCCATAATGGACTTCAGGTGTTGTCATTTTGCCCCTGCTCAGGCTCCTCAAAAGCTGGTATGTCCTCCTCTGAGCTTTCACCTTCCTGCTCTAATGTCTGGCGCTCCTCCACCTCCTCTCCTGACAGCGCTAAGTATGAGTCCCTTCCCATAAATCTGAGTAATATCCTTTCTGCCTCACTCAGCCCTCTGTCATACCATGCATGACCATTGTTAGTGTCATGAATGAAGACCTAACAATCCAGCTTTAGCTATGAGGTACATAGTATGCAGTTTAATCAAAAACCCAACTATGAGATGTTATGTGCTATAACAATGTTTTAGTGGTCAGATGTGTTTCCTTCATCTAACTATTTTTAATGTTCATGAAATAAAAAGAAAATTTTTACCAGAAATCCACCAAAAATGAAAACGGTATCATTACATTACATCACATCATTCTGTGATCAAACAAGACCCGAAGTCCACTACAAGGGACAGAAGATTAAAAAATTAATAAATAAATAACAATTTTGAAAAACATTTTGGTGTAACATGTTTCTTTCAACCACAATACTTAAATTATCTCAAAATTAAAGAAAAACATCAAAACCTTTTTTCTCCTGGGTCTCAGGAGGCTGTAGTTTTTTTTCTCAATGACGGTCAATTTCATTTGTGACCTGTGTATATGGTTGGTATCTTTAACAATATATATATATATATATATATATATTAAATATTAAACCACAATCAGGGTTTAGGATAAATGATCAATTGTAAGGCTCTTCTATGAATCTTCTATAGGTTATCAAAGGTCTGTAAGACTTCTGCATTTCTGTGAAGTCACTTCCTGGACCTACAAGATTTAAATCATCGAGTACTGCAGAGTGTACTTACATGTCACATCAACATTGGACATATAAGTAAAATGGTTATTTACAATCCTGCAGTGTAGCAAAGTATAAGACAAAGTTTCTTTTATTTTTAATAATACTGTATAGTACTTCTTGGACAGTTTGCTCTGAGGGAAATAAACAGACTTTTTAAAAACGTCATTGCCTTTATTTCTTAGCTGTCATTATTTTGGCCTTTTTACAATGAATGCAAAACATATGCATCTTATCATAAGTTCTCCAGATCAATACATGCAACAAGAAAAGTTTCATGTGGCAATATTCTGTTCAGACTGCGTTTTATAAGCTATGGTGTATTATACTCCACTTATACACTGCATAGTGCGTAACTATGCAGATACTTTGTGTTCATTCTGTTTATGTAAAATACTATTAAAAAAAGAGATACTCAACATCAAGCCATCCACTCTAGTCAACTGTTATTATTTGTAGAATATAGTTTTAAATATGTAAACATTTACTTACATATCCATCAGTTTTCATTTTCCTTCACAGTAAGCTTTAGATCTGTTTTACAAAGCTGCTTTGTCTCATCCTACTGCTAACTGAAACTGACACCCATATCGCCATTCGATGTGTCAGCAGTAACTTCCTTGTTGCTCAAAGCCATGATCATAGATCATTCTTTTTTTCACTGCCTGACACCAGAATGCTGCCATGCCTGTTTTGACCTAGTGACACTGTAAAGGGATTATGTGCCCTTTGAGCCCGTTCTTCTTTTGAAAGAATATGCATGTGACTTTTTTCTTAAGAGTAGTCATTGTGAAAGTGAAGCCTGGTTTGACATAATCTGAATTACTGCACTCTGCTGCAACTTTATGCATCCAGGTCCTTTATCAGTTAATAAAAAAATGCAAGGACTAAACAAAAACTTCAAACTTGTTGGTTGTTCTGGTTGAACCAGTTTTGTCATGCACAGAGTGTATATACAGAAATACATTATAGTGATGTGAGAAGGAAAATACACCTTCTTTCAATTAAGAAAAGATCTGGTCCTTAGCAGGTCTTAAAACTAGGTAAATACAACCTGACATGAACAACAACACATGACATATTACAGCATGTCATTATTTATTTAACAAAGATTAAGCCAAAATGCAGAAGCAGTGTGTGAAAAATTAAGTACATCCCACGATTCAGTAGCTTGTAGAACAACCTTTAGCTGCAATAACTTGAATTTAATTGTTTTCTGTATGACTTTATCAGTCTCTCACATCACTGTGGAGGAATTTTGGCCCACTCTTCTTTATAGTGTTGCTTCAGTTCATTGAGGTTTGTGGGCATTCATTGCACAGCTTTCTTAAGGTCTTGCCAGTGCATTTCAGTCCTGCTGAGGTCTGGACTTTGGGCCACTGCAGCACCTTGATTCTTTTCCTTTTCAGTCATTCTGTTGTAGATTTGCTGCTGTGCTTGGGATCATTGCCCTGTTGCATGATTCAAAGTTGACCAGACTTTAGCATTCGGACAGATGGCCTCACATTTGACTCTTGGTATACAGAGGAGTTCATGGTCTACTCAGTGACTGCTAGGTGCCCAGGTCCTGTGGCTGCAGAACAAACCCAAATCATCACCCCTCCACCACCGTGCTTGACAGTTGGTATGAGGTGTTTGTGCTGATATGCTATTTTTGTTTGTGCACTATGACCAAACATATCCATGTTGGTCTCGTCTGTACAAAGGACATTGTTCCAGAAGTCTTGTGGTTTGTTCAGATGCAACATTGCAAACCTAAGCTGTGCTGCCATGTTCTCTTTGGCGAGAAAAAGCTTTCTCCTGGCAACCCTTCCAAACAAGTCATTGTGTTCAGTCTTTTTCTAATTGTTCCTTCATGAACTTTAACATTTAACATGCTAACTGAGGCCCGTAGAGTCCGAGATGTAGCTCTTGGGGATTTTATTGCTTGGTTCAGCTGTACAGGTATAAGAGGGACATTTTGATTTAAAATGGTGCTTAACCAGGAAGTTCATTTTGCATGAGGATGACAAAATTTGACAGTTGGATTTAAATCTGAATTCAGCTAGAGACAGTTTCAGGAAGAAGAAAAAAAATTTGTATTTTTACAAAAGAGTGATGCCTGTGTTAATATTAAGACTTCACTTGAATTGGAAACATGAAAAAAATCTGAACTTTACAGCAGCATTTGTGGTTTGGTTTGGGAAATTTTGAATTAAGAATGGAATAAATGTCTAAATGTAAAGAGCAGCATACTGCAGATACTCAAATTATCCAATGAAAAACGCATGAACCTATTTGTCTGGCCAGTAGGTGACACTGTTTACCCCAAACACTAAATACATCAGTTGTAGGCCCAATGCATCTTCCATGGAAGTAGAAACTGAGCAAACATGATGATGACAGCCGCAGTGGCAGTCTCCAACCACGTTAAAGAGAGAGAGAGAGAGATACAGACTAGATGTTGATAGAATAACATGTGCTTCATTCCTACTGAGCAATAGACCTGATTTTAATATTGCGTCAGTGTTGAAGCTCACATATATCGCTAAGAGGCCAAATGTACTGCAGACCCAAACAGTTTAACCCATTATAGGACACTCACTGGGATACTTGGAAATTCAAAAATCTCAACCATAGAGTGCTATTTTTCAAGCAGAACTTTTTTGCAGAACCATTTCTCTACAGTCATTGCTCTTACTCTGATACATTTCAACAACTCAGTCACCAGTTTAAATTACATTATGAGCTTTATTCTCTAAAACAGAATAACTTGACAACTGTTACAGATTTTTTTTAAATTAACTGAGGGTGGCATAAAAAAAATATTATATTATATATGAGTCCTTATGGTACCTCTACATAGCAGTCAAGTCTGGAAACAGTCATAATAGACCTCAGTTTTTGTGGCATCATACATCTGTCTCGCTCTGCCACTGTCTCTGGGTCTAAGACTGATCCATAATCATCTTGTCTTTGTTTCTCAATTAGCAGCCAATGTACAAATCCACCACCTGCCTGAAGGCCTTATAAATTAAGGGGTTGAAGGAACAGATCACCCCGCCACCACGCCACAGCTGGCCCTTCTCTCTGTTTAGGTCCCCCAGGCAGGTCACCTGGTCCTCATAAAGTCGCGACACACACCACTTTGAGTGGTCGTAGTATGACTGGAACAGGACTGATCTGGAAAGCTGAATTCTCTTAATGTTCATGGTGTGTTTGGGCAGTGAGCAGTTGGAGGGCAGGTCGTGACCTTGTCTCTGCCAGGACTCCACTAAAAGGTCGACATCCAGGGCCTGAGCCACCCAGCCTGTGTAGATATCTGAATGAAAGCCAGTGATTAGGTTAGTTCAGCTGCTTTAGGCTTTAAAAAAATGGTTGAAAAAGCATAGTAAGTATACACACTAGAACAGGTTAAATGTTTTAAATAACATTTTTCAGGTTGTCTTAACAATTTCCCAAATCGTATAAAAATAAAGAGAATTCATACATGACAACCTCATAATCCTTTTCTTTTGCATTATTAATATCAAGTTCCTATAGATGTAACTATGCTATAATAAGTACTTTGATCAATAATTTTAAACAAGCTCTGTGTTGTTCTACCACATAAATATATTCTCCGTGTGGATAATTATTATCTTTATAAGGCCTTTAAAAATCATACATTTGCAACAAACTGAAAAGGAAAACATACTGCATGCAACTGTTCATGCTAAGGCGTTAAAATGCACATAATGCCTTACTGTAGTGGGTCACAAGTCAAAACAGCTGTGAGTAGAGAGTACTTTTGAACGCCTTGGTTGGTAACTGTTCTGAGATGATAACATGTTTGCACTTGATAATCAGTGACTGTGGCCGACAAGTGAAATATGATAACATGACAGTAGGCCAGCAGAAAGAAGTCTGTATTTGTAAAGTATTGCGTAGTCCCTAATGAGCAAATAAATGGCTAAAAGTGAAATGCAAACGTGCAACAGCACACGAGGAATATCTTACCATCCACAAAGTTTTCAGATTTAGCAAAACTGACAAACTTTTCCCCTCCGACTGAAAAAAGCTGCTCCACTCTCTTATTTGAGGACAGCTGCGGTTTGGAGCCCGCACATAACTGGGCCAGCTGTGGCAGGTCAGCCAAGAATGCAGCAGGCACAGAGCAGTTATAGAAGCGTGGGTAAAGGTAGACCAACTGCTTTGCTGGAGATCGAAGAGGGGAAAAATAACAGATACTGTATGTTACAGACTGAAAGAAAATTTAAGATCATTTAGATAATGACACTGAGATTGTTTCTTTTCTTTCCACATTTAGTTTCATTAAGTTTACTAATTCTATTCTTAGTAAATATTTAATTTTCACATTCGAGGCTTTATATATATTCCAGATATTCTATTAACAATTACCAAAAGTTGCAGAGGGCCATCTTAAAGGAACCCTCAGGTGCCAGACTCACTGCTAAAGTTTTATCAATGACACTGACTTCCAATTTCTCATCTCAGCGTGTGTTTGGAAACACATTTTGGAAACAGGGAATATCTACAGCTCAGCGGGCAAAGCAGATTCCATTTCAAATCGGAGAGTGTCTGTCAGAAGAGTGTGGACAGCTGTCTCAGGTGGTTCAATTTCCCCAAATGGGTACGTGTTTTTTTAAGAAGAATCTCCCAATGATATATTTATTTAGTTGGTAAAACCTGAAAATACTGATTAATAACAAAAAAGACACTCTATCAAAATAAAAGACAAAATAAATGATACAAAACTGTTATTATCAGCATAGAAACACATGACATATTTCCAAACAGCATCTGTCACAATGCTGCTATATTCTTATTACTTAATCATATGTGGAAAAATCCCCTGAAGTTCCCCTTCAGACACGCTTTATGACAAATAACGTTTCTCAGGTTTATTATAATGCCATCTGTGCAATGAGGGTTTTCCAAAAAACAAGTTACCTTATTAATAATTCTAAAATTACATTTTACATACTTGCTCACTGAAAGATCCAGAATATTTGAATATGAACATTTTGAATTTCAAAAGTTTATTTGTTTGATCAGATGAGAGATATATCCTATTTTGCTGGGGGGGAGGGTTTCCCCCTTGAATCATTGAACAGCTGCTTTTCCAGAACTTATTAAAAAAGAGTAGTTTATACAGTATATTTATGTATCCATGAATGTACAGTTAAATGAGGGACTATGTATAAAAATGCCTGTAATTCTTAAAGAGTTAATACAATACTTAACTGTTTGATTTAAAATACACTGTGGTGGTGTACAGAGCCAAGATTACAAAAATTGTCAGAGTATTTATGGATCTAACTGTATGAATGCATGTACAGATAAAAGCTACTGATTGCCTTACATTAGACTGGGTCACTGTGTAAATGTTTTCTTGTTTTTAGCAATTAGAGAAGTTTGTGGTAGATGTGCAGAGCCCAGAGCTCACCTATATGAAGAAACTGTTGATACTGGTAGGTCACACACAGAGCAGTCTGGCCATTGACTTTGCCAGAGGAGGGGTAAAGGTATCCTTTCTCGGGGAAGGAGGGGAAATGGGGAATGCTGTGCGATAGCCAGAAACCTTGAGAGCGGTCAAAGAGCAGTGCCCCTGCAGGACACACACAAACAACTCTTACATACAAAACCTGAAACGATTACACTAAAATACATGCAACCCAGCACGCAAATTTGCAAATGATTCCATCAGAGCTGTGTCAAGGCAGTTGATAAGAGGCAACTGCGTTATCGGACGGATGGTCTTTGCCCGTTTCCTCCCCCTGACACACAAACCAAATTGATGTGTTCTTTTTGCACAATCATAGAGTAGCAGAGCTTCACTAGCAGTTTGGAAATGCATCTGCCATTAACTGTCACTGACACTAAATCATGCTGTAATTTGAGTAAATGCAAAACTACTGTTCAGTCCCAGCATTGCCATATTTTCTGCTAACAGGTATAAGACATTGTTAGCCTAGTCATGTGGCCACAGTAAAGAATAATTATTGAAATAAAAGTAGTGGGGGAAAAAAGGCAGATTTTTGTCTCCTAATTGCACTGTACCTTTAGTGTGTCCATATTGTTGGACGTATTTCAGCGCTGGTGGGGCATCATTATAGAGTGCATAGACTGAGGTGTTGAACTGCAAGACAACAACAGCAACAACAACAACAACAACAACAAAACCTTTTAGTTATTTTATACAAGTAATTGCTTTTCTTGGAAAAATAATTGAGAGGTATAATGGAGCAAATGGAGGCAGCTACCCAGACTCTTTTGGAAGACAGAATCCTCTCCCTGTTATCAGATAGTAGAAGATCCTGGTCCTGGCTCACATTATAACCCCTGCAAAACCAAAACGCTCACACCTTTGTACATTTAGTGAGGATCTTAAGAGGTGCTCATGGATTCAGGAACAATCTCCCCCTTTTTAAAGTTCAACCACCTGATGACCATTGTTTCATATTTATAGCAAAGATATTTCAGGGAAATTAATCTTTTATGTCTGAAAAGTCACTGAAATATTTATTCCTTTTCAGTTTATTTGGTCTTGATTGCTTTAAGATGCTACATAAACACTGATCTCCATACACTGCAAAATGAGAGCTTGTGTGGTTTGTGAGTGTCCTGGTTCAACTCAGTTCCCCATGTAAAACAAAGACTCAGCAAACTGGCAAATGCATCATTTCTGATAGCTCCCATTAAATAAAAAAAAAAGTCTTATTCAACATATAAAAACCCTGGTGAAGAATAAGGATTGATCTCACCTTGTAGGGTTTTTCGATGTAAAGCTGGTTCAGTGTGTTTCCTACGGCTCCTTGGCTGGAGTTAATCATGTATTTACTCGTCTGCCAGCTTTCTCCTGATGAATCCAAGTACATGTACTCCACCCCACTGCCAGTGTCACCAATTCTGTACCTGGGCAGCTTGTAGATGATAAACCTGAAAAGGATTGAGACAGAAAAATATTTGTCTTTTCTTGGGAAAATTTAAGGAATCTTTTAATAGATTGCATGCCTCATTGTTCCAAAACGTAGTTCCAACAACATACAGCTTGTCTATGTACCAGCAAAAAGACTCATTTAGAGCACCTTAACTAAAACTTCAGTGGTATAAATACAAAGGCGTTAAAGTTTTCTTCTCATCAGTCTCATATTTTAAAATGTAATAACTCACCAGTCAACTGGCTCACCAGCTTCATTTCTACAGGAAATGTTAGCGCCACAAACTGTGCTACACAAAAACACAACAGCAATCTGAAAGGCTAAACTGAAGTGTGGGACCATCCTGAGTGACTCCTGCAGCTGAAGCTCAGCACAGCGGCAACTGACAAAAGGGAAATTTGAAATCTACTGAGGATGTGTGCTTTATGATTTTGAAAGCAGCACATCTGCTTTTAGATGCAAAATGGGAAGTCATAAGATGTGCTCACATGACGGGAGATTACTGAAAGGGCTGTGCCAGCAATTACATGTTTTTCAATGTTTACTGTTTTTTGTTTGTTTTACCAGATATTTGTTATACTGTATTATTACTTTTTATGTGTGACTGTAGATGTTCTACCTTTACTTATCCTACCGAACTGCTTTTTTAGCACTGTTTTCACATTAAAAGTACTACATCTGTTCACACCTGATGACTGTACTGGAAATAATTTGGATAATATTTTACAATGAAACCATCTGTTAATTTTAAAAGGGGAAACAACTCTGGCAGAAAAACTCATAGATGAAATGTGGCAAAGGCC
>VUQI01008580.1:0-14319 GCA_015106735.1 Paratilapia polleni | reverse complement strand
GCTAGCTTTGAGCTATCGTGATGTGTGTGTTTGTGTGTGTGTGTGAGAGAGAGGGAGTGGTAAGCTTACCATTCATGTGACGTCTGACTGACTCATCCACTCTAGCTTTGCCAGATTGTCCAGCTTCATTTGTGGTATCATTATGCTTCTTGTTGCTTCATGTTGTATTACTTCTCGTGTACTTACCAGTCACTCTTGTCCCCTTTCCTTTGTCTTGGTGTGTCAGCTGGAGGCTCTTGGCTGTTTCTCCTCAGTTGTGAACAACTCTCTCGGGAAACCATCTCCACCGGATACTTACCTGCCTGCCCAGTCTCCTGGATTCTGTTTGTGTTTCACAGACAGTCTGACAACTTGTGTAACATTAGATGAACACACAAAAGGTGCTCATTCGTGTATTCCAACTAGTCAAAATAAAGTTGAGGGTCACACACGTTCTGGGAGTTTCCCAGAATCCGGGAAAAATGGGAGTGTTTTCATATATGCAAATCAGTCACCGGATTAGTGCTATATAAATAAAATTGAATTGAATTGAATTGAATTAGTCTATAGTATAGCTGCTAAATGCTAACATCAACATGCTAACATGCTTACTCTGTATTGTATTCACTGGTGGCAACAGGAGAAAAGTCAGAGGATCATCACAGTCCATATTAATGAGTCTATAGTTGCTGTAATATTCCACTAAAACATAAAACTTCAAGAGAGAGAAATGGTTCCCTCCATCCATATAGGCTCCAATACCTGTCCTGAGTCAGATTAATTGGTTCAGGACAGGTTAAAGTGCAGCCACTGAGAAACAAAGTGAATGAGAGAGCTATCACAGGGCAGTTGCTGTTACTCTGCTCTTTTACGTCCTGAATGTGTGATAAACTGATCCTGTTATGTACATAGCTAAACAGCGTGAATTTAAAGATGTGAAACTCACATACCAATAAAATGTTGGCAAATCCTACAAATCCTGTTATAAAGCCACTCAGATGGATCTGTGGCACATTTATTGACTGAATGGTTTTACCACAATGCATTACACACTAACTTCAAGGATAACTCAACCTTGATCATGGAGTCAGGTACTTGTAGTCTATTGTCCTGGGGTTTCTACAGATCAGGGTCTGTTTGATGGTTATATATACAGAATGAGTGCTGGCTTTTATCTGTTCTTGTAGTATAAATGTATAGTAGGAATAGTTAGTTTCTATAAAAGGCTGAAGTGTAACTGGAAATTCTTGGCTCTGTTTTAGTAGTTGCAAGAAAATATCACACAAAACTCCACTGACATTTTTAAAAAGGTAAATAACTACAAATCCAGCCCAGGAACAGAGCCTTTTTCAACACTATGCTGTTAGGCTCATTTAGAAAAAATGTGTTTATACGTTTTGGGTGTTTTTAAGTCTACTCTTAAATTTGTTCTGACAAAGTTAATTTCCATTTCTTGGTGAACTATTACAACAGACTCATGAAATTAAATCTAAGCAGGAACACTCTGAGTTTAACTTGGTTCTTATTATGTACAGTGCTTAACAAATTTATTAGACCACCTGTCATAAAAAACGAGAAAGACCATTAGGCATCACAAAGCGCTTTAATGCGGACTCTTTCTTTTCAGTGAATTCTCCACGTTTTACCATTTTGAACAGGAGTGAGGAATTTCAAACTGAATTCATGTTTTTATACCCAAATTTGAGCCGGCACACTGGACTTCTCTGAGAAGTCAGAAATTAATCAAGCAAAACATTCAACTACTAAAACTAATTTTCCTGTTCAGGAATGCAAGTAAATAACTATAATTAGGCATTTTAATCAAAAATAATAATGTGCTTCACTATTTTTTCTGCTTTTTTGTAAAACACTAAATTCATGGATAACAACAGTAATTATATTTTAGCATTAAAAACACATTTTTGATTAAAGAGCTTGTGCATACTGGTGGATTAACCATTACAGAAACATAAAAAATTATTCTGGTAATTACCTGTGCTGTTAATTTAGGGCAGCTGTGGCATAAACCTTACACTGGGCGGTGGTCTAATTTTTTTAAGCAGTGTACTTATTTTTCAATGAATTTTTAGAGAAAAAAAAGTCAGTGTCACAACCTCAGTGAAACAGGGTGAACAATGGTAATTCAGCATCATAAACATAAAGCCCAACACAAAACAACATACTCTTATTGTGTGTGTGTGTGTGTGTGTGTGTATGTGTGTGTGTGCGTGCGTGCGTGCATGCATGCATGTGTGTATGTGTGTGTGCATTTTACATTTGCTTATAAAAGTTATGAATGCCTCGACTGCAAATAATAACAAATTTCAACAGCAAACTGGAAAGGAACTCTCCACATAATCCACTTATCACAGCAGAAAAAATACTATTATAAAAAATAGATATTACTTTAGAAAAATCACCTTTTTTAGCATTGGAAGCATTTAGGTTAACAAACTATAAGGTGACATCAACCTGTGTGGATATTTCAGCTATTAATCAACTTACTGCTGTTTTGCTGCATGTGCAAACTGTGAAGAGCGCCTCTTTGTTAATTTGAAGATACATGTGTCCATACTGGTGCTTTGTAATGGCCACAGATATTTCCTGAAGTCAAAGAAAATGATTTTACATTTTTTTTTTTTTTTTTACGCAGGAGAACTCTGGCAGAAGAAGCTATTGAAACAGACATCATGATTTCGACTCTCTCAAACTTAAAAAAAGAATATTAATAATTCAGTAAAAAGGGAAATATAATTTGCTGAAGTAATTTCACAACAGTTGATTTAGTGATTTAGTACATGAGCACACCTATAAATAAAAAAGTTAAAATAACACAGCGTCATGAAAGATCATTTTGGACCTGGGTTAAAATATGACTGCCACTTGTTTTAGAGCTAATTTGTCTAGATTACCTTTGTGACAAGTTGGGGAACGGAGGAGTCACGAAGAAATGCACAAGGCATACCAAAAAAGTGAAATATGTTTAAAATTGTGCTCTCTGTTATGCAAAACATATCAGCCTTTGTATCTATTTCATTTTCTTGGCTACAAGATCAGGCAGGAAGTGTGGGAAGCATTTAAGAAATCTGTGTAGCTGCTCAAAGCAGCTTCATTGTGTTGACTCAGAGTAAAAGTTGACTAAAGCTCTACAGTTTATTTTATTTTAACATACTGTATCAGAAAAGAATTTTGGTCCCAGCCTGCAAAGTGACTAGTAATATCCACAGCAAACCAGCATGAACTTTGAGGAGAGAACACTGAAGAACATAATTTGCTCATTTCTTTTGGTCCTAGTTAGCCTGCAGCACCAACATTGAGCTATGCTGCTGTTGTTTAATGGTGCTTTAATGGGTGACACCGGAAAGAGACCACACCAGCCCTTGCTGGTGGCATCCACAGGAGATGGAGTCATCAGAAAAAAAGGAAATAAATTGCTGTCATCTTTTAGTCTGTCATTCAGCTCTCATGGTGCATGTAGTCCATTTACATGCAGAGTTCATTTCCATTAGTGTAAACTATCGGGTTGACCTGAGAAGCAAAACTGTGCACATTATTTGGGTAAATGATATGTCCGGATTCTAATGTCACAAAATTGCTGCCATCCTGGGGCACTGATGAATGTTGAGGTTGGTAAATAAAACAGTAGTGTATCCAGAGGCATCACTGCAGGTTGACGTCACCACTGCGGGCACGTGAGCTTAGGTTACATACAAAACAGCAGGCATTAGTGTTTTGATGCATAAGCCATGTGCATGGCCCCTTAGGCTCAGGTTGAAACTGTAATGAGGATAACCTCAGAAGACACAGCCAGAAAGAGAAAGAGAGAGAATAAAGAGAAAAAAAAATCTGGCATGGTATGTGGAAGATTGGAAAAATAAAGCACAGCAGGGAAAGGATCCTCTCAGTATAAAGTCTGTAATTGGAAAGTGAAAGAAGTTACTTGTCCTGATCAAGTCTTCTGCCTGAACTTCAGTTATCATATTTCCATGTAAATTTCAGCATGGAAGAATAATTTCTAGCTGAACTTTCTAGAGAGAATAGCCTCCAAATTACACTCTGGAGTCTTTGGTCTTTCATATCTGAGCTGCACAGTGGTCACTTCACTGATGTTTTAGCCTCACTTTAACTAATTTCCCTCTGATGAAATTTATGTCTTATATTAATTACTGTTTTTATGAAAAAAAAAATACATTGGCTATTGCTAGTTGCATTTTTTGAAGGGGAAGGGTGGGGTACTTTTCATCATTTTTTTGTTTTATTTAGCTAATTTTGTAGTCTGTCTCCTTAAGAGCTCAACTGTGAATACAGGACCTGCTGAGTAGGTGCCTCCTATCTATATCTTAGCTAACAAGGTATGTGGAAGCCAGTATTAGGTGAGCTAGCCACATGCTGCTCATTTTTACCTACATCACTACATGTTACATGTTGTGAAACCCTGCTAATTTAATAGTATATATATGATCCTCACTGGTTCATTAAGCAGCTGCATGGCATCCTTACATCATTCAAGTCTCTCTCAGCTTGCTAGTGTGCGTACGGTGGGCTGCGCTACACAAATGCTATTATGCAACACGTTGCCAGTTGTTGGACTGATGTTGACCAGTTAGAAAATGTTAATATGCTGCCCAGCACTTTTAGTAATTTCATGGCAGTGTTTGACAAAAATGTGATAGTTAATTTACACTTGGACTTCTTTCAACGCAGTAAATCAGTTTCCTCCAAGGTAACAGTATGCCCAGAAATTATTTTACTGAGGAAGGATCATTCTCTTTACACAGACTAAGGGTTCTTTCATACTCTTTACTATACACACTGTACATTTGTAAAGCGTTTACCAAGGCACAGTGTGTATATTGGTTTTGTATATGGTATAATTATGTTTCTGTTTTGCCAAGGGGCTCATTATTCTTCAATAAATTAATGTTTGTTTGTTTTTTTGGTACAGTCCAAGCAGCAAAATTTGTAGAAATGTCTTTTAAAAAATCTGTTATATTATTTTAAGCATGAATCAAGTACCAGGGTAGGTCAACATTTGACCTTCTCCAAAGCCTTCATGGTTTATGACCAAACACCTTTTAAACTAATGATCTTCCCATTGGCCTCATCTATACTTTGTGGGTTTACTGCTAATTAGAAAATGTCTGGTATAGTCTCACAGAGCTGTCAACATGGCTGTTGACATTTTGTTTGGGCAACTTAAAGCAACACCAAATATACTACCATATGCAATTACATACAGTATTTTGCAGTTTGATTAGCTACATGTGGTCACTCAATCCACTGAAAAAAATTCACTTGCCACATGGCTGTATTGCTGAGCTTATTGGGTAGGAGTTAGAAAAAAGTGACCTTTTTTTTGATGTTTGACACATGCCGCATGAAATGTGAGTACTGTATAAATAAGCACTTTTTGTAATTTTTCTGCAGACAAAATATTCTCAAGAGCATGTTCACCTGGACTAATAATTTAATCAGTCATTTTACTAGTCCAGTAAAGCATGCCTTTCATGCCACTTCATGCGCATGTGGTCAAATGCACTGTGCAGACACGTATGATTACGAGCCATAGTCCTATGGCAACACTGAACCATTTATAGAGCAGTGGCTGCTGCTGCTGCAAAATTACACTTCAAATTTAATAAATCTCCCCGTATTATCCACTCTGCAAACATAAAAAAATAGGACAGTCTACTATTTTTATTTTAATGCAAGGTGTGTGTGTGGCCCTTCTGTCATAATCCTGCACTGGTTTGCCTTGTTTTTTTTTGGAGTCTCTAACTCTCCCCGAGATCAGGAGGAGTTGACGGAGGTTTCTCCGCCCTTTGGTTGGGGCCGGTCGGCCACACCCCAGCACAACCACCTGCTTCCCATCAGCCTCGTTAGGCATCCAGTCTCCGCCAGATTGTCTGCCTTGTGTGGTAATCAGGCTCACCTATGTTTCTACTGCAAATCAGTTGCATCTCTGTGCTCACCCAATTGTCTCCTTGTTTCCAGTTCTGGACCCCTTGGCTGAAATGTGGATAACTCACCAGAATCTCTTATATGTTTCCATCGAACTGGTCTGTTTCTCCTGTGGGCTATCAGTGGATCACTTACCTCTGCAACCAACCTGCCTGCTCACCCCCCTTCGCTCCCTTGAAAAAGCAAACCAGTGGCCTTCCTCTCAGGATCCCGTACTCGGATCCCCAAAGTCACCTTCCCTGTGATCCGCTCTGCTTTCCACAGTTGTCTTAGAACACCCATTTGTAGTTTTCACTCATTTTTGTCAATAAAGACTGTTAAGCTTAGTCACTGTGGGTGTGCTTTTGAGTCTGCCATTTGCTATCGGCCTGCACGGCCCTTGACACCTTCTCCACAGAAATGGGTCAGTAAGGGTTTATTTTATTTAATTAAACTACCAGCAATTAATCTGGCATCTGCATTTGCTTTGCCACTGCCAGATAGTGATCCATGCAGCCACTTAAGGGCAACTTTTTTTACAGTGCTGCAATGGGTTCAAAAACTTAAAGTCCCACAATCCCAAGAAGAAAGCTCATCGTACAGCCCAACACTATATCTGCACTGTAGTTGTAGACAGTAATATACACATTACATATGTTTAAAGTAACCATGGTGTTTGTATTGATAACAATTTTCATTGTATTTAATTTGATTTGGGCTTTTGTGGCATAATAACCATTTACTCAAACCACTGGGCTCATGGCAGACTTGCCTGATCTAGTGTCTATAACACTAATTTAAACCTGAGCTGGAAGAGTTGATTTCTCTGTCCACTTAGACAGAAAATAGAAGAAACATTCAGCCTTTGGCCAATGGGAATTATATAGTCACATCAGCAGTTAAATAACAAAGTGAGGAAGCTCCTACTCTGTTAGCTAGATTTGATCTTTTTCATTACACCAGCTGCAGGTAGGTGTTTTATTGTATAATCAGCATGTGAAAAAACCCATATGAAAACATTGGAGCATATTATATTATTATTATTTATATATATATTATATTATTATAATATTATAACATCATACTGTATTTTGCTAAATTATTACAAGTGAGACATTTGTCACATGTAACCTCAATAACTATGCATACTTTCAAATGAACATTTAAGGTAAGGGTTAAGTTTGTGTGTGTGTGTGTGTGTGTGTGTGTGTGTGCATCATTCCTATAGGAATCCCTTTGTGTGACACTGGTTGATCTTTTAGAA
Organism: Paratilapia polleni; assembly: GCA_015106735.1. NCBI lineage: Eukaryota > Metazoa > Chordata > Actinopteri > Cichliformes > Cichlidae > Paratilapia > Paratilapia polleni. The sequence continues at coordinate 7,136 of VUQI01008580.1, read as the reverse complement.
AAATGACTCATGCCAGAAAGAGACAGACAGACACACTTGTACCTAAGACATTTACCTCAGGAGATTTGACAAGATCCTGACAAAATTAGTTCTGTATTTCCTCTGCCCTTTTACTACAAATCTAATTTATGTGACAGCACTGAGCAAGCTGTGATTTGTAATTAAGCTGCAGACTGCAATATAATTGGTATTTCCTTGCATTACAAGCAGGCAAGCCTGAGTCATCCAAGATGAGCAGGTGGATGAAGCCTGAGTTAATTTCTCAGTTTTTGCTTATAAAATGATCTAATACAGGAAAAAATATAGAAGGTATCTATCTATCTATCTATCATCACTCATTTTTCTACTCATAGTGTGAGCATAGTGTGAGTTTCTGCTGAGGTCGGAGTAGAATGACCATTTCTTCATATCCAAGGGAGCCAGCTGAAGTGAAGATTCCCCTCTTCAGGTCCACAAACCTACAACTCCCTTTGGATGCCTTCATGTGTCATGGGATTCATTCCTTGCAGATCCTACCGGTATTACAGCATACGTCTAAGCAAAGCCAACCACACCCTGTCAGTGAGTAAACAGACTATACACTTTCAGTTAGAGACTGCAGCACGATGCTGCTTTTCAGCTTAGTTGTGAGGTTGTGAGGTCCACATACACTTAATGCTGTCCCATTAAAATGCTGTTTTTGGCTTTTGAAAAATGTCTCTCAATTCTCTCTGTAATTAGGCCACAAATAAATAAACATTGTAAGTGACACATATTAGAGACTATTTACTTGTTTTTTTATTGTTTGTTTTTTCCCTAAAAATTCATTTTATGTTTCTCCAAAATATAGGGTTGGGTTTAGAGTTAAGGTAACTAAGTTTTGTCCTGTCTCCCTCTGCTCTCTTCTGTTTCCCCTCATCCCCAACCGGTTGCGGCAGATGGCTGCCCCTCCCTGAGCCTGGTTCTGCCGGAGGTTTCTTCCTGTTAAAAGGGAGTTTTTCCTTCCCACTGTTGCCAAGTGCTTGCTCATAGGGGGTCGTCTGATTGTTGGGGTTTTCTGTCTTTTCTGTCTAATATTGTAGGGTCTTTACCCTAAAATATAAAGCGCCTTGAGGCGACTGTTGTTGTGATTTGGCGCTGTACAAATAAAATTGAATTGAATTGAATTGAATTCTAATCATTGACATTCACTTAGACATTAAGGGTTAAATGTTAGAACTGACAGTCGTGCTTCAGTTCTGTTGCTTGGTCACTGATGTTTCTTAACTTCTTGATATAAACAATGTGTCTGGGTTGGATGTAAAAACTGTCAGTTTTTACATCCAACCCAGTCAAGAGTGAAGGGTCTCTGTCTGTGTACTGTGGCTTATTTTGATGTTCAAAATCAGTGAACCAATGCATAAACTACCACTAAATTATCTGTTTACTATCAAATACCAGGAAAATGCATATATTTATGCAAATTATTTGGTAACTGTGATAATATACTGTATATGCACATCTGCATGTGAATGCAGTGATTTGTCTTTGATCAAAATCAAAACAAGTTAAAACTACAGTGTGTTGTGCCTGTGTCCTGCTATGTGTATAATTTAGAAACTTTTCTTCTTCTTCTTATTATTATTATTATTAGTGTGATCTATAACTTTTTCTGTTTGTATGGTTCAACAAGCCCCAAACCTTATATCTATTGTAAACACTATATAGTATGTTTGTCCAGTTATCTATTTTTTTATTCACTTATCTGCCCACAGCAGCTTCATGTTATTCTTCTCTATCCTTTTAACATTAATATTTGTTAACTTACTAGCTGTTTCTCTGTGTGAAGCAGTGGCATGCAGTGACTTTTACAGAAAGGCAAGCAGAGCCAAATAACCACCTACCCACCCCCACCCACAAACCACAATCTTAATGAGCGATTTAGCTGTTTACGCCAATGAGATAAAAGCGCCAGAATAAAACCTGCCAATTCTTTTTGTGCTGCTTTGCTTTCGTGTGCCTAAAGTCTTTCTCCAGCATTTTCCTGCCCTCAGCCTGGACATCTTTCTGCAGAGCTTTCTGCACTCCTTCCTGACAGTGTTAGATGTATTCCTTTGAACTTACAGGTAATACATCAAATGTGCACTATGGGGAGAAAACTGTTTAAAAACATTACTTCTAAAAATCTTAAGGTTTTGAATGCTTTGAATCCTTGAATGCAGTAAAATTGTGTAAAAAGTACAAGGACTTATTCTGCAATAAATGAAAGTTGTTTTTGTTTTGATGCTGTAGGTGTTTAGGGTTCAGTTCATTTTATCTACTTTACATACTTTTGTGTAGTTTAATCTTCAGCAGTGCATCATATTATACTGTCCTATGAATTTTGTTTTTGTTTGTTTTGTCTTTTTGTAAATAAATATATTTCATTTGTTATAGTAACCCCTTAAGACAATAGTGGAATATTTAAAGTGACAGTGGAAATAAATTATGACTAGATTAAAATCATCTCAAATTGTGTTACACTCACAAAAATATTATTGCCTAGTTACTGCTGCCCCTGAATGCTGAGCACAGTGACCCTAAAACTAATGATGCAATGGGTCAGTCAAAGTTAGCTAATGTTAGCTAATTAGCACCCAGCGTTGATATATAAATTGTTTTTTTTTTCCTCACCTCACAAAAGGTAGAATTACTGACCAATCCAGATTAAAAATACATATTATGTGGATTATTCCGTTTACTCTCAAAAGGAGTGAATTTATGACACAGGAGAAAATGCTGATTGCTGGCTTAATGGATGCTCCCATTATTTTATGTGCTGGCATTCCATATTACATAGTGCATCAATCATGAGTATTTTGATTATAGAGTAAGGAATTAGTAGTGATGTAAAAATGACACTGCCATCATTTCGGTCATCAATATTATTCATGTTTTCCTGAAAGTCTATGCCATTCATAGTCCCTCCACCAAAGTTTGCAAATCCTGTTCCCATCCTGACAATTTAGTCTGGAAATGTGGTCCTTAGACTTTATTCCTTTAATTGCAAGGGACAAGACCGCAAGGAGTTTTTGTCATGTTCAGATTCTGTAAACGCTAAGGGAAAGTGTTTGAGTATTTACTGCCTCCTTTAATATAGGATACACCGATCCTTTACAAAGAAAAGGGAGATAATGCTATTCAACTATTGTTTGTGCCAGCAACTTTCATATTATACCATTCTTGCATAAATGTAACATTTATTTTTTGACAGCCTTGCTAAATAGGATTCATGTTGACAAATACAAGTAGGCAGGAGGGTAAATTTGAACAACCAACCTCAATGTGAAATGCATGGATTGTCATGCTTGATATCACCATCACTCAAAATGACGTGATTGAAGCAGATCTCGGCCTGGACCAGGTTCTCCAGCTGTCTTAAGCACAGACCCTTCAGCAGCTGGACAACACACTCATCATCCATATGGTACTCTGATGGGTTTGGATCATTTCTTAGCTGCTCTTCTGCTATCTAGCTGACAGGATTCTCTGAGTCAGCTCGGGTCTTTCACCATTGAAGCTATTCCACACATACATCATTTCCACATCTAAGATGTGCTTTTAATAGTCCATCTCTGAAAAACTGTAGTTTAATGGAGACAGACCCACATCATCACCCGCATTACTTCATGTTGTCTTTTTTTTGTCTTTTCCTAAATCCTAACAATCCAAACCCTTTCACCTGCAGAATGCAGTAGAGGTGAGGTGATAGTCATAAAATAAGGTGTTCAGCAATTTGGGAGAACTTAGATAATGAGCTCCTGCTCCTTAGCAATGAAAGGAACTTAATGAGGCAGAGGAGTAAAGATGAAACCTTTCAGCCTGCAGGGCAGAAATTTCATAAACTGGAATCCTGACGTCTCTCTCTTAGTTTGAAAACAGGGAGGCAAGAAAAGTACAATGTTAGGGGAGCAGGACTGGTGATTTGCGGTCCCCAGAGCAGACCCAAAACACAATGTCTGCCTTGGGATTCTCAAGGAAGAGCTAGAATAAATAGCTGGGCAGTAGGACATTTAGGCCTTAGCCACAACCCATTTTAGTCCATGCCACAGTGTTCAGCACATTGGAATTACTGTATATTACAACAGACTGCAGAAAATTCCCTAGAAATGGTTCTTCCACCTGAATTAGCTGGAGGAAATTCCAGGGGAACATTGAGCTGCTCTGCCGCAACCCTGACCAGGACAAATAACTCTAAAAGGAATGTAAGTGAGTAAGTAAAGTTTATTTATATGGTGCTTTTCAAGAATAAAATTCTCAAAGTGCTTTACAGTATAAAAAAATAAAATGCAACAATTAAAATGGTATACATGGATGAAACTAAATAAAAGCAAGCCTGCACAGGTGGGTCTGAAGTTTCTTTTTAAAGGTTTCAACAGTGTCCACAGATCTTAAGTCCAATGGAAGCAAGCTCCACAATGTGGGAGCCACAACCTCAAAAGAACAATCTCCTTTTGTCCTTAACCTGGACCAACAAGCATTGATCAACTGAACTCAGAGACCTAGTTATGTATGGATGTAAGAGTTCACTAATACAGAGAGGCATCTGACCACGAGGAGCTCTGAAACTGATCACCAAAACTGAATCCTAAACTTTATGGGGAGCCAGTCTAAATGGGTGAATGGCTTGATGTCTTCAACTTATTTTCAGCAGGATAGGCATACTACAATGCAATCTTGACTTGAGGTTCCCCCTGACAAAGAGACAATGGAAAAAAAATGCCAAAAAAAGTCAAAGTCACGCATGTACAGTGAGTACAGCCTCTGTGAATCTGTAAAGTAATAAAAGCTGTGTCCTCAAACCTCAATGGGATGGTCTACACAAAGATTAGCACAAACAAAGGAAAGTTACCTGCAAGCTGAAATCAAAGCTCTCTTGGGCATCTTTGGCGATGCTCCTACTGAGGGAACTCTAATCTAATCTCAGTGTTTGAGTACTTTTCTATTAAATTTACAAAGCCACTTAATAAGTTTGATGTTCTCCCAACATGGTTTCACAAATCTGCACCTTTTGTTAATTTTTGATTGGGTCAATATAAGTACATGTACCAAATAAATACATACAGTACATGTACAATGTATGCAAAAATTTATGGAAAACAAAACATACTACATTATTGCTGAACAGCTGCCAGTCTTATGGAAAAGATTTTGGAAACCGGCTGAAAGGACTGGCTCCCATTCTGCCTGTTACGGGGCAGTGAGAAGTGGTTCACCATCAGCTGCTAGATTATCTCAAAGATATTTGATAAGGTATGACTTGGAGCAGGCAATTAAGGTTTTTCACACTATATTAAGAAAATAGTTTATTTATAGACTAGTTTTCAGAATGATTTATCATGTTGAAAAAATTGATAAAAATTGTTATCTTCTCATTCCCACTATGAATATAAGATGATTGTATTTTTACAGCCTAAAAGGTTTACAAACTTGAAAATCATCACCTGGCATCACCAGTTGGCAAATCTTTGGTAGTAGTCCTATGATCGTGCAACCATTTAATGACATCTTGGGTAAACTATTATTAAAAAGATGTTTTCAGTTCTACTGTTGCTTTGTATTATTCATGACATTGACATATGAGAGTAGCTCTTTTAGATATTCATTTAGGCAGAGAGAAGAGTTATTTTAGGCAGTCACCCTTGTGGATTAAAACAAAAAAAAAAACAACAGAAAAAAACAGATGAAGTACAAATGAAAAAAGGGTTAACAACATTCAACATCAATTAACACTTAGAACACAAAACTTGCCTATTGCAAACTAGTCTGTTCATTCAAAGCAGTGGTAGGAAACCTTGTGTGTGTGTGTGACTTGCACATGTGTTTCCCACACTCACTGAAATGGCAGCTCATGTGGCTTTATAATCTTATGACTCCCCTAAGCCCTCGTTTGATCTGTTTTAAACTCAGGTAGCTCTCAATTTAAGGTCACGTAGCTCAGAATGAATGGATTCTAATTTGGTTATTTTTAGATTATTTTGTCATAGTAGGGGTGTTTGTGCTTGCAGGTGCAAATGTAATATACTCATATTTATGCACTTTTCTAGTCTTACTGACCACTCAAAGCTCTTTTAACTACAAGTCATATTTTAACCATACATACACACAGCACTTTATTCTATGCACTTCAAGCGCTTTATCTACTTCACATCCATGGCCAATTTAGAATCATCAATAAGCGAACATGTATGCCTTCGGACTGTGGGAGGAAGCTGGAGTACATGAACAAAACCTACTCTGGCACAGGGAGAACATGCAAACTCCACGCAGAAAGGCCCCAGCCACAATTTGAACCAGGAACCTTCTTACTATGAGGCGACAGTGCTAACCACTGTTGCACCATGCCACCATATTTCAGATCTTTTGTCTGTATAAAGGCACCATCTCTCAAGGCACCCTCTGACCTCTGTATGACCTCTGTTCCTTATGTGCACCATATATAATCAGTCTTATGCTGTTTTACTAGTTCACTGTTTTGAGATTCCCCCATGATCCTGTGAAGACCAGAAGGGTCTCTGCAGGAACCTGGGCAAATGTGGTGGGACCACAGACAGTTCTTGTGACAGTGTCAAGTCCCCCTGGAACTCTGTCACCACTGTCCCATAAAATAAACACAAAGACATGGCATGTACAGTTTCACTGTTTCAAGATTCCTTAAAACCACCATTTTTCTTGATTTGACCGAAGGTGGTGGATCTAAAATCCATCTGAACAGATACAGGTCAAATTTTACCCAGAACAACGTCAATGTACAAACATTTGTAGCACCTGTACAACAGTATAGAATTTTAAAATATTTTGTTTTTTGTGTATTTCAGGTCAACTCATCAAATTTCAGGCTAAGAGAATGACATTTTGGGGTATTTTTACTGCTGTCAAATGTCAAAACGGGTCAAATTTGACCCAAAGAGTATGTAAGGATTAAATCAAAACTCTATCGAATATTGTTTAACTAAATTAATGCCAAGCTCAGACCATGATATTTCATTACTTTTGTAATATTGAAACAATGTTGAAATCATGACTTTAATGGAACTTTCAGCCAATTTTTAACCACAGAATATTAAGATATTACTTCTCAGCACTCACACAAGTTCTTCTTCATAGCCTGGTCACCTCTCAGCTGAATTCCTGTAATG
>VUQI01008550.1:7488-35174 GCA_015106735.1 Paratilapia polleni | reverse complement strand
ACAACACTAATGTATGACTTTAACTTTCACTGTAACTGTCACCTTTCCTTCCCTGGCAGATGGAGCACGTGTCACACTCGAGTCACCTGTGTGTGTGTGTGTGTGTGTGTGTGTGTGTGTGTGTGTGCGCGCGTGTATGTGAGAACATGCATGTGAAGTTTTTTCAGAAACTGAAAGGAAAGAGACAGAGATGAATGGAGGAGTGGAGAGAGTGAATGAAAATGGAAAATAGAGGTCAGTGGAAGAAAGTGAGAATCAGAAAACAGGAATGAAGTGAATGGAAAGGAGTGAAGAAAGTGCAGCCAAAGGACAAAAGAAAGGGAGAGCTCAGCTTCTGAAAGATCAAGTCTTCTTTCTTCTACAGCAATATTTAAATATACTTCTCGCCTTTAGGTTTGCTTCAGAGGGAGGGAGACAGTGTAAGAGACAGGCTATTGTCCTCAGGGACAGTATCAGCTCTTTGTTCAGCTTGCTTGACACCAGTGTCACTGTCACCAGGCCATACTAACCCACAGCAGAGAGAGAGAGAGACAGGAAATAGTGTCAAATAATACCGTTCTAGTCAGTTTTTGAAATTAGAAATGCAACTGTAGGGAATAAACAGAATGATGAAATGGAAAATATGATAAATGAGACTGTTGCTAGCGGGCGTTCCAGTCTCCGGTTGCCTAGGTAACCCTCTAACAGTATTTACCACCCTGTCATATGTCAATCAAGGGTATCCTTCGCTCTCACTGGTAGTTGCTTCAATTGCTTGCTTCAAACTTGAGGAAAGTTTAAATCGAAGAACGTGGTTCTGCAGTGGTCCTAGGCAGAACCTATGGACAGACCGTCGTCTACATGTTGAAGCTGTTTACTGTCACCAGGGGGCAGTGTCACAAACAACCAGCCTGTGTGCTACGCTTGCTTGTGCTGTTGTTGGTCCTTTCCAGCTGCGGAGAAGAGCAAAGTTATAACATACAAAGAGCTGAAGTGAAACTGAGTGTTAAAAACAACAAAAAGTGTCCACTGCAGCCGCCATCTGTGCTTTTCATAATGTCTTATTTTTTATCTTTGATGTTTGTTTCGCACTTCTCCCATTCATGGTGTGAACTCCAATCTCGCTCCCTTCCCTGTTCCGGCCCACTTTTCAACCAATCAGCATTTGACCTACGCGTAGTGTCTTCCCTGTCGAGCTACGTGCTGTTGTTTTTTTTGTTTTTGTTTTTTGGAGGACTGCGTACCCCTCTGCGTAGGCTCTGCGTGGGCAAATATCTGCACAAACAGACAAACAAAATTTGCCATAACTCGGGACTCAATTTCGCTCTTCGTCGCTTGAAGTCACCAAATGCCATTGATTTTCTATGGTCTCTGGTCACCACAAATTGCTGCACATTGCTTCTTGTGTGGATGCCTCATAAAAATATACAAATGATCATCAATTCTGGTGGGAAACCTGTCATTCATGTGGATGTAACCATAAACAATATATAAAAGATAGATGTAGACACTGTGACGTCACCCATTGGTTAGTGAAGTTTTGTTGTGAACCTCAAGCTGAACATTTTTGCCATCGCCATCTTGGTATTTTAAAACTGGATGTGACGACCAAGGAATGTATCTGTGAAGCCGAGAGACCCTGCAGGCTCACACAGTAGTGACTTGTCAATCACTAGGTAGGCCCGCCCAAAAGCTTACCCTGCTTTATTCTCCTTTTTTGACTCTAATGAGGGCCATAATCTACAAAATTAACAACATGTTTTATTCAGTTAGAGCTGAAACTAGTGGTGGAGACCATAAGCTCATCAGGAAAGCAGTTTTCCAATCAGAGGAGTCAGCCCTGGCTAGACATTAAACAAATGCAGTTTTAGGGCGTTTCCTAATTAAGTTTTTAGAACGGGAAAACTATGTCCATCTTTTATATACAGTCTACACTCCACGAATGCAGTGACCTGCCCTGTGTAAGATACTACAGGACACCCCCCATAAATCGCTTGTACATTCCTTGAGAGGTCAGAGCTGGTTGGCTGAAGGAGGGGGACCTAAAAATATTAGATTGGTGGTTTTAAAGTTGCATGGGTTTTCATACATGTTAGGTTATTTGCTGATTCGAAACTGGCCGTAAGCAGGAACATGAGCATGAATGGTTGTCTGTCTCTCTGTGTCCCAGCTCCCCCACCCACGGTATCATAAATTTGCCATAACTCAGGGCTCAATTTTGCCTGTCGTTGCTTGAAGTCACCGAATGCCACTGACTTTCTATGGTCTCTGGTTGCCACGTTGCTGCAAACTTCTTCTTGTGTAGACACCTCTTAAATAAATACAAATAATCATCATCAGTTCTGCTGGGAAACTTTGGGTCCTGTCATTCATGTGGATGTAACCATAGAGTGTATATAAAAGACATAGACACTGTGATGTCACCCATTAGTTAGTTAAGTTTTGTTGTGAAACCCCCCACCCCCAACCCACCGAGGCCCTAAATTGGATAAGTGGAAGAAAATGGATAGATGGATTTAAAGTTATGGTCGTTCGGTGTATGCGTTGAGCGTGACAGTTCATTCTCATTATAGGAAACAGCAGTTATCAAACCACTCTCACTACGAGGTCCATTCAGGAGTTGTTCTACAGCTTTCATATGTATCACACAGTCTTCCTCTGCAGATATTTTTAGTTCTGACAAAATTGCAAATGTTCAGATTTCCAAGCATTTTAAATGCATTTTAAGGACTCAAAATCACATTGGCTTAAAGCTTGGCCACTCCATCTGTGTAAGATATGATCATAAGTTCCAGAAGAGCTGCTGATGTATAATGTGCTTAGATTGTAGTGTGCTTATTACTTCCAACTTTTTGGCAGCAATTTGGGGAAAGACACTGCCGGGTTTGAACATGACAATAGCCCTGTTCACAAAGTGAGATCTATAAATAATTTTCTTACTTGGGTGTGGAAGAGCCAAACTGGCTCTGCACACAATCCCAACACCTTTGAGATAGCTGTGGGCCAGGCGTCATCACCCAACAGATACAGACATCACTGAAGTCCTTGTGGCTGAAAATCTGAAGAGTGGCAGTAATAGCAGTATATTAATACCCATGGTTTTTGAAGGCGATACAGAATAATTTCACATCAGTTTAATATTTAGATTTCTTTTCGTTGGCCACATATTTTGGCCATATTAGAACACTGTTATTGTTATTTGATTTCCCTGGAGGTTGCAAGATAAATCACTGCAGACAAAAGGGAGCACACTATATTTCCAGCTCACAAATTGTTTGGTTTTCTTATAGCTTTTTGTTTGGTTTGCTTGTCTTTTCAAGCCTAAAATCTATGAAGATCAAACATACTGAAAAATAATCACTCTAAGGACTGCTCACAGCTCATGATGTGAAAACTGAAAAAGGTTGGGGTCCACTGTTTTAATAATGTTACCATCGAGACCTACTGAGTAATAAATTGAATATGTTTTATTCTTAACTGGAAAACTAATCCACCCTAAATGAGTGTAAAAACCTTAGCTGGATGCATAGGAGGGACATGGAAATGTTGTTATTTCCATTCAGTGTTTCCCGGCGATACATCGTGCCTTGCATACTTGGAAGGAAACCCAGCAGCTGTTATATAGACAACAGTGAAGCTGCCTTTCCTAATCTAAAGGAGGAATAAAATGATTGTGATGACGTTTTTTCCAAAGCACAGAGAGATGGAAAGAAATGTTAGAGTGGAAGAGAAAGAAAGTTTAAAGTAATGGGACTGAGATTAGGAGAGAAAATGGAAAGAAGGCTCAGTGTATGTGCCATACAGTGCCAGTGTCGAATGCTGATGTGATGGAGTGACAGAATAGCAGATGAATGTAGAGGGATGTTTTTCACTGAATGTTAACATTTATCGCTGCGATATGGATCAGAGAGGAGGCACCACAGTGCACCAGGGACCGGGCAGGCATTCATCCATCCGTCAGATTCTGTCCTTGGATAAACTTCTGCATACCTCTTGTGTATCTCTTGATGAGCTCCAGCAAAGCTGAGAAGGAGAAGAGAGTAAAAGAAAGCCAGGACAAGACGAGACAGTACAAAAATATTATTACTGGAAACACTGTATGGTATACACTAAAGTTAACAGCACTAGTTGCAGTAGTTTATTAGTTGTAATAGAGTTAACCTGTAGTCCCTTTTATCCATCTAGATTGTTTTAGTGTGAGTTGCCCAGTTTTGGAGATATCTGCTGCAGAAGTGACTGCCTTCTCTTCAGTACAATGGGAGCAGATGGCACTTGCCTTGTAGTGCTCAAAAATATAAAATACATATATTTGATTTAGGGGTGACCTGTCGTTTTAATTACTCCCAAAATGTTCAATTATTGTAACAATAATTGCTGTCAGGGCTCCAAAATTAATTTGGCAAGAAAAACAATTCAACTAATGAATTTATCAAGGCAAGGCCATGGCGATGGCTTCTGGGTCAATTCCTCTTCGTTCTTACAGGTTCCTGCTACCATCTTGCCATCAAGTCTCATGCTTGTGAGTCTACATTCACTTATTCCCCTGTTGTGGACATCGTTCCAAGGATTTGTGCATGATGCTACTCTCGTATGGAAGTGGCTCTGTTGGCTTTGCGTGTACGTCTGTCTATGATTGTGGTATCACCTACGCATCCTAAAGGAGGATTTACACGTATGTGTTCTAGCCTTCAGCGCTCTCGTCTGTCATTCAGTTTGAATGCGTTACGTCATGCATTTCCAGACTAAATTGTTGAGAGTTGAGAAAAGTTCAACTGGCAGGCACCAGTCAACACCAGTCAGCTGTGTCAAGGAGGGGCGGGTTTGACTGTGAAACGCCACGCTCATTGGCTAACGACTGGCTTGTGGCGGACAGGTTGTTAGCTAATTAGCATGCAGGTTCATACCACAGATAATCCTCCATTATGAAACATAGTATGACCAAGATTTACAAAATTTTTTATTCAGTATGACCCAAAATGAGTGACTGAGCCCATAAAATCAGCAGGAAAGTATTTACAAAGGTCAAGGCAGAAAGCCATTTTCCCATAGACTTCTATAGGACTGGAAGTCTTTTTGCAGCTATCGCCATCTGGTGGCCTTCAGATAGAATGCAGATTTAAGGCACTTCCACATAAGCTTCATTTTTCCAACCCGAAAGCCACTTCCATGTTTTATAGGGTCCATGCTTGTGAGCTTGTTCTGCAAGCAAAGATATCTTCCAAACTTCAGGCACATTCACTGTCAGACGTTGAAGCAACTCATACGTCTGAATCCTCCTTTGGTTTTCTATCAGACTGCAGCAGAAACCTGTGCTGTTCTTCAGCTTCTCAAATGCTCTGTAAAATATAAAATGGATCCTAATGCACTACTTCAGAAAGAGGTTTGCTGAAAAATTATTTAATTTAGAAACCCACAACCTTACCACCACACCACTGAGAAATGTAGTTAAATTAGTAGAGAATACTGCTGCCCACACTGCTTATTTGTATCAGATGCTTGGAGAGATGGATATCTCAGAATTAATCGTGACTGCTGAGAAAAGGTGACAGCTCACTTTGTGACAATTGCCTCATGCTCAAAGCCAAGCTGGACTGATTTCCACCAACATGATGATAAGGCCAACACGAGGTCACAGATTGCAGTGTTGAGATGCACGGTACAAAAGTGTCCTCACCTCAGCATCACACGTGAAATCTCTTCCATGTGTGGTCGCTGTCTGCGCTGCATCCACAGGTCCTGGTTTCCTTATGCCTGCCAGTGCAGGGTCAGGGAATTTGAATGACTTGTGCCTTGACTCGCTCTGGCTTCCAGGAAGTCTCCACCATCAATACACATCATCATCATTACTTGCCAGCCGAATGTGTGAGTGTGTGTATGTTAGTGTGTGTGCTATCTCAACCAGTGCAGCACAGTGTGTCTCTCTGTTAAATCACATGGTTCGGCTTTTCCCCCGCGTGCCTGCTGCTTGGCCTATTTCCATGGTAACTAGCCGAAGATGTGGGGACACACAAACACATGAGCACACACATACACATGCACACGCACACACACGCACACACACACACACACACACACACACACACAGTCCACATAAACATCACTTGTGCGAATGCTTGCCAGAGCGATCTCGGTTGTGTGGGGCTGTAGGGTGCAGTCAGAGAGAGGATGTGTGATCACACACTCCACACAGGCTCAGCGGGAGACACACACACACACACACACACACACACACATACATATGCACACTGTATGCTGAGAAAGAAGCTCAGGATGCTGTGCTGTAGAGAAAAAATGGCACACCAAATCCCTTTTTAAATCCTCAGGCAATTTGGATTTGTTTGTTAATGGATGAACGTATATGATAGATGGATAGATAGATAGATACAGTACGCAGTATGCAGTAGGACTCTCTGACTGTGTGACAAGTGGATGAACTGACAATGTTGCTGCCTAACAGTTGCATAATGTTTCCTTCCATATTCGCTCTGATGCATTTCACTTGCCATCCTTGTCACGATGTCCCCTCCCCAAGCTCTATCCCACCCCCTCATCACCCCACCCCGCCACCCATCCCAAGTGGCCATCACCATAGCGACAGCCCACGCTGCTCACCTGCTCGCCGCAGCATCCCTGCGCCCTCTGGCCTTTCGCCAAGGGGGTGCTGTGGCAGTAACGCAACCCAGCAATCAGGCGAGGGAGCTTTGCCAAAAGTGGGGAAGCTATAGGGGAAGGAGGGAAGGAAGGAAGGGAGGGTGGGTGGGTGGAGGGGGCACTGCGGATGTGTTAGCTACTGCCCTGTGGTGTTATGCAACTTCATGTACACACACCCACGCACACATATTGTAGGGTAACAAACACACACAGATTGCCTTTTTTTTAATCATCTCACACGCATGCATGTTTAGAAGCTGGGCATAGTGATGCTTGAACCAGCATAAGCTCCAGATAATGTCACTAAGTACCGATTATGAAATCACATAACAAATTTCTTCCTGTTTCATATCACTGATGCACTGCTACCCTCCCTCACATATGATGTCTACATGATGGCAAAGCAACAACCTTTAGTACATCATGTTTAAATGCATTTCATTATTTTATGTTACATTTTTATGTGTTGGCTGTATGAACTTTCACACTTTCTTTAAGGATGCTGCTATGTAAGTCTGAGGCCAAGACAAATTTCTATAGGAGAACCTCAAAGTATACAATGATCGACCATACCATTGATACCACAGACAGGTGAAGTGAATAACACTGATCGTGTCGTTACCATGCAGTGTTCTGCTGGGAAACTTAGTGCTGGCAATCATGTGTATGGTACTTTGACACATACCACCCACCTAATCATAATTATACATCAAGTTCACCAACCAACAACCTGCAACCCACACGACCCAAGGGATCCACTGCCAGTGTCGTAGTACCAGACAGAACACCTCCAGAAATCCCACTGTCGAAGCCCTGATGGGTCAGAACTGTTGTGTGGGCAACAGACCTACACAGTATTAGGCAGACGGGTTTATTATTGTGGCTGGTCGATGAATCATCATCTTATAAATGAAAAATTCAATGTTTGTTAGGTGGTAGAAAAACATCTTAACAAGCTAAGAGCTGCCATCATATCTATCCATATGATAAAAATCTTTTAGCTCTGCTTTTGGTCTCCACCAGCTCCCATGAAAAATGATGTCTGGCTAAATGATCAACTGCAAATGTGTCATAAAATTTTTTCTTTACTATAAGCTGTAGAGGCATAGCCATGAATGTCTGGAATGCCTGGAACATCTGCAGTTTTCTCTGGGTAACATTGAGTGATGGCATTGACTCAGGGTGAGTCTAGCTGCCGTCATTCAGCCACAGGTCAACCTTACATGTGCAAGATGATAGGTGTGTTGTGACTTGTGCCAGAAGTAGCCCAGAATAGGTCCAAATATGTTGGCTGGGATCTAGGATAAAGTTGCAGTTCTGCTTTGAGTGATTGCTTCACATTGAATGTTATGATTACTTTTTCCATGTTAGTACAACCGTCAGAGCAATGGAAGGAATAGCTATCAATGATATCATTGTATCCAACACACATTTGAAATTCAATCAAACTCCAAGGCCAGGATAGGCCAGCCTCACCTCCATTTACCTGGTTAACACCATGGAGCTGAGTCGAGTTGAGAGTTTATTGTTGAAAGTCTTCATGATGTTGTCATCATTCTTGGTGGGATAAGTTATTTCAAGTGCATTGGTACTAATGGATCTCTCAATACAGCTCATCACTCTGTCTGTGAGTTAACAGGATTTAGTGCCACTGTTGTACCTGTTGGTAAACCTGCTAAAGGTTTCTGTTGCTTGTTGTTGTTGTATGTGCAGTGTCCTAACAGGTTTGTCTTTGTGTCTTGCAGGCAAAGTAAAAGAGGAGAAGAAAGTGTCGAAGGAGTCCCCTCATGGGAGCAGCAGTGCTGTCTAATCCATCTGACAGAATCTGCCAAAGGACGCTTTGGAAACGTTCTCATGTCTTTAAACACAAACTGCTAAATCCAAGGAGCTAAAAACAGAAAAACAAAAAGCCAACCGCTGGCTCATGCAAGTGGACAGATTTTAAAGTAAAAACACGGCTGTAGAGGGGCAGGGTTGTATGGGTGCCAAATCCCCGTCCAAGACACACTGCCTCTCCTCAATCTACGGCCGCCGCCTCCCTCCTCTTCCTCCGTCCATTTCGTCCTCCTCTGCTTTTCTCTCATTCTCCCTCTTTCTCTCTCATGGGAGTGACATAGAGGCCGTTGTTTGGTCTGCTGCCCCGCCCCTTCTCCGCCTCGTTGTGGAAACGGGGGCGTCCAGGTAGTGATGTCGTGGAAGAGGAACTACTTTGCGTCGGGCGGTGGAGCAGTAGGTGGGGTGCAGGGGCTGGTGACCCCGAGAACCATGACCTCTATCGCACCCAGCAAAGGCTTGAGCAATGAGCCGGGACAGAACAGCTGCTTCCTCAACAGCGCCCTGCAGGTCAGTCAGATAAACACATGCACATGCATGTTAGGAGGGTAACATTTTTAGGACCAAAGTAGTACTGAATGGCAAAGTTAGTCACCTGATCTTAATCCACCTGCTCGGGTAAGCTGCTTTCATGTGAAGGTAT
This sequence comes from Paratilapia polleni, assembly GCA_015106735.1. Taxonomy (NCBI): domain Eukaryota; kingdom Metazoa; phylum Chordata; class Actinopteri; order Cichliformes; family Cichlidae; genus Paratilapia; species Paratilapia polleni. The sequence continues at coordinate 26,068 of VUQI01008550.1, read as the reverse complement.
CGCACTGGTTCAAATGCTCCAAATCTGTATGTTTTATTAGAAGCTGTTTAAAAAGAAATATGCAGTATTTGGAGACCCTGCAACAGTTTAATGAATGCAGACTTTTTCTACACTCACTGAAGACCAGGCTTATGTCTGAAAGTGCCTTGGAGGAAGCAAAAAGTGGGCCTGCAGTACAGACCTGGCAAAGCCTCACCAGGGAAGAAAACAAGTGTCTGCTAAGTCTTTAGTCTTAAAAATATTAAATATGTTGATTTTATTTGATTATCCGTTAATTTAATTTGTTTACAATTTTACCCATCCTCATAAAAAAAAAATTCTATAACTCCAAATGTGTTCTGACTGCTTAAAAAGTGCATAAAATGCAGGGTATTATTACTCCAGTGATTTATTATGACAGAAACTGCGTTTTCTCTGAAATTACACCAGTGATTTGAAGCCTTTACAATGCAGAATTTTCTGATTTATGTTTGTGCATTATTGGCAAAAAATAGCTACTACTTTCTCATATAAAAGCTTATATGACCACTTGTATCTGTATTTTCCTGATTTGGACAAAATGCACAATGCTAACACACGCCTTCACGAATCCACTATTCACAAGTCTACCCTCACACTGCAGTAAATTGCTCTTAAAGTGCGACAGGGATGAGATTAGCACCATATTAACGGGTGTTTGCGTGTTTCGGTTGGTTTTGGCACTGCTGCCTGTCTGGCCTCAGTGTGGACATCCAGTCTGAGCGTGGGGATGCTTATGCTGTGCTGCTGCATCTCCTCTCTCTCTTCACACACACACACACATGCATAAAGACTGTCTTCCCTCCTCCCAAGACTTCCAGCTGGCACAAACATACCTACACACATACACGCACATATAAATACCTCTTGACTACTGGCTTGAAAGAGAGAGAGAGAGAGAGAGGGGAAGAAAAGAGAGGGGTTAGCTTAAGAGGGAGGGGGGGTGATGGGGCAGAAGCTTAGGGAGAGTCGAAGAGAGCGGAGGGATAGATGTGAAGAGGAAAAGTTGCTGAAGGAGGAGAATAGAAGAAAGAGGGATGAGGAGTATACAGTATGAAAAAAACAAGGAGACGACCAAAGGGGATACTGCTCAGAGGAATAAAGGAATTAAAGAGTCCAATAAGGTAAGAAGAAAGAAAAGAATGTTTGTGAAGAGCGAGGAAGGGAAAGGGAAGAGGAAGGGGAAGGGGAGAAAAGGGAGAGAGATGAAAAGACAAAGTGAAGGACATATAGTTTTTTTTGTGAAATAAAGAAAATGCCTCAACAAAGGCATGCAGTGCAGCTTCAGCAGCAAAGGAAGTGGGCCACTTCAAGGACATGCACACATGTACACACACATGCACACACAGAGAGGAGAGAGGATGTTTAGCAGGACACAGATGAGAGAGAATAAACTGAGGCAGTGTTAAAGAACTGAGCTGCTCTTGGCAGTGCTTTACTGTGTGTGTGTGTGTGTTCATGTGAACATATTTCCTTGTATTAACTGTTGGCAGGTGAGATGAACAGTTAGGTGTCATTTTTCAACCTTAGGACAGACTTGCTCATTTAACAGTTAAGCTGCAACTAAACCTTTTTTTCTTACAGATTATTTTGTCATTTGGTTTATATAATTTAAAAATGTACAAATGTCACATGCATAATAGGAAAAAATGCCCATCACATTTTTCCAGAGCCCATTGTGACATTTTAAAATTGCTTGCTCTGTCTGACCATCTGCCTGAACTTCTTTTTGCAATGAAACCAATCCTTAGCATTGAGCCCTTGGAAACATCAAATATTTTAATATCTTCCTTTATAAATTACTTTTTTTAACATTATGATAATGGTAAAAAAAAATACTGTCAACCAATCCATCCAGCAACTAGCAGTGGGAAGGCTTTGCTCTCTGTGCTGTACTGCTATTGTGCATTGATGCTAAGTGAGATACTATTGCCTGCTCCTGAGGGCCCCTTGGGCAAAGAAGTTAACCTCCTGCTACTGCTGCTGCTGCAGTGGAGCTGCTGTGTGACAGCAGCTGCATCAGTGTTTTTTCTGTATGAATTTATGTAGTTTAATGAGGGAAGGAGGTGCTCTGAGGTAAAGTGTACGCTCAGCAACTTTTCATTGTGTAAACACAGGTAAAAAATAACATAGCTAAAGGACATATGGAGTACGCTGGCTTTGATGAAGAAGAAACACGCGGGTTCACTCGTCAGGCACCGTGTGTGTGTGATGCAGCGGTAGGGGAGAGCAAAATTAAGATTGTAGACATGCAGCGTTTTCTACATCACGCCGTTATGAAAAACAAATCATATTTTCATTAAAGGATTAATGTCTGCATGGTTTCCAATGGTTTTTTTTGGTCATATGTTTACATTGGTTTTCCAACAGTTATACAGCTGAATAAAATAAATACTGCACATTGCTGCAAGACCTGTCTAAATTGCTCCTTTGTAGCTCTTGTCTCTTTTACCTGAAATGCCCAGTATGCTCTGATTGGTCAACCAGCCTGACAAAAAGGAGGCATTGGTTACATGCTGTAACTTTATGAGTACAGGCACAGCTCTACTGATGTCAGAGTTCAGCCCTACCTGCTTGAACCAGCAGAGACTGCTGTAGGAGTCCCTGCCTTACACAACGCTCAATGCTTTCATGCAATAGTGATACCATTTCTGAAATTACAGGTGTGTCCCAATACCCACGCACCACACTACTTAATAGTAAAGATGAACATGCCAGGGTTCAGGCTAGCATGCTTTACTGGCCATTCTGACCCACAATCCTCTGCACCAGAGGATAAAATCATTCCCAAATCATTCCTCTACCAAGGCAAGAGCCGAGGTAAAGGCTCAAGTTTCAGTGGAGACTTGTTTTCAGTGCCGTTAGCCTGACTGTCAGCAAGATTATTGAGAAACTACTCAGCCTAATTTCATGAATCTTGGTGGAGAGGTGGAGCATGGGCAAAGGAAGAACCCATCGAAGTTTGGTGAGGATCTTGATTTGCCCCTTCTAGTTTTTCACATATTTACCATCAGGGAATGCTAACAATAAAGCCAGCTGAGTTCAGGTTGTGCCTTAGCCTAAGAGTTGCATCCAGTCCTTGTTTATTGACTCTTAAAGTTTCTGTTACAATTTCGACATACAGTAGCTTCTGTTCAGTGGGGATGCAATCAAAGATAATGGTAATGTTAGCCTCATTAGCTGTGCAGCATGTGGACATTAAGGATTATGTTGCATAAACTTCCATAAAAAAACCTCAAAGTAATCCACTGGGTCGTCAGTTCCTCAGATGCCAGGAATGCATGAAGACTCTTGTTCACTCTGGCAGTCAACAACAGAACATTTGGAGATTTGCTCATGGCTGAGACATTTTGCAGTTAGAGACTCTGGCAAGCAAATAAACAGGCCGGAGTGCAAGGCAGCTGCTTATTCTTTGTTTGAGGCTGTGCCAAACTCGCCGCTAGGTGAGCATTATGGAAATGTGTTACATAGTGACATTGATAAGTCATGGAAGAAAAGCCTGGACAGCAAACAAGGCATTGCAGGCAGCTTAGCAGCAGTGTTTTCTTTGGGAAAGAATATCTCCCCTTCCCATGGACTTTGTAACTTTGAAGACATTACATTAGCAAAAAAGTTTTTGTAGCACACTAAAGGAAACTTTTTTTCTTTTTTAATTCTTAAGTTATCAGGTGATAATTGTTCTATATCCACACGTATGCGATTAACAGGAGAAATGTAGCATACTTTTTATGATGCCAGTAATCTGTTAATATTCATGATGCAACATAAAAAATACTCAAAAAGAAAAAATTACTCAATTTCAAGCTGCGGCAGTGGGGACAGGTTTGAACTTTGCACTTGTTTGAATATCATCTGAAGAACCAGACGCCAACAAAGCATGCATTTGAAGCATTTCTGGTATTTATGTTTGGATTCAAAAACCAAACTCATCACTGATGCAGAGAGAATTTAAAGGAAGGACATGCATAGAAAATCAGCGTTTGGATTTGGATTGGGAGCAAATTTGAATGTTGGAGTGGAGTTCAGATGATTACTGCAGGGAATTATATTGAGCATTGGGAGGAGCAGGTATTCAGCAAATTTTCAGACCTTTTCATAGAAGACAGTTTGACATGGCAGAACAGGAAAACCACATTCATGAATGTTACTATAATATACACAATCTCTGTGAACTCAGCAACCAAAATTGGTACACAGGTACATCTTAGGCCCCTGAAGACACTCATCTATATCAGATATTATGATGTCATCATGTTGCCCAGCAAAAACCTACCAACAGGCTAATATGATTTAAAATTGTAGTTTATGCACCTGTAACACCTTAGAAAAGCATTGTATCATTTCACTTTTACCACAGTAACATCTAATTTCTATCCACAAAACTTTCATTATGCATGATATATATTATGACACCATCTTGTTACCTAGCAACCACCTAACAATGACTAAAATCACAGACCAAACAATACTGTAGCATGGGTATGTACTGTAGTGATACTAAAAGGGGACCCATTGTGCTCATTTCCAACTCCAAGAATAAAAATATGGAGTTTAAGTGAGCATAATTTTTCTAAAAACATATTAAATGACAGATGCACAAGTCAGAAGTACAGAAATATTATGAACCTGCTTTTGCAATGACAAGAGTATCATGTGTTAAACAAAATGCACAGAAAAAGAGATGACATTACCACATGTGGTAATAGGAGACTGGAACAGGAGGAGCTGGGGACACGGAGGGCAGAAATCAGCCCGCAGAGTCACTAACTGCACTGCGAGGCAGGTGGTGCACTGTTTATCAGATTATGAAGACCTCCTTATTGTCTTTATTGAATACTTCTGGGGGATGTTTGAATGTGATTGGTATTTAAAAGAGTCAGCTGACGTACAGGAAACACCTCAGTGTGACAGTGATGTTTCCGATCGTTAATGACAGCAGCTGTGTCCCTAAGCTTCTTTGTACTTGTTTACTGAAAAAGAAAAACAGGGATGCTGTCTTTTTAGATTCATTTGTTATACGTTTTGCACCCCTTTCAAATAACAGGCAACAATTTGTAATAAGTCTATTTATAGAAGATTAATAGGTCACAACTCAAGTGTATTTATATTTAATGGTTACCTATTTATTTAGCTTGTGAACCACAATTAATTTCTGAACAGATTATTTAACATTTGTGGATTTCATTAAAGGGGTCATCTCAGCCACACTGCTCCACCCACCTGCTGTTTAAACCTTTCATTTGCAAGAGTCAGTCAGTCTTAAAGGGAGAGGAGCTAAAATAGGGTTCAGACTGAGGATGAACTCAATCAAGGCCCAGTGAATTAGAATTAGAGAGTCCAAGAATAAAAATAAGGAGCTGGAAATGACAATAGTAGGTCCAATTTATGTGGTTTAGGCCATAATAATGTAAGAAAGTACCTGAAAATGTAATCAGTTTGGAGTTTCAACTCACGTTAACACATGAACAAAAGTGAATCTGCATGTTATTTAAGCAATAAGGGAGTTTTACTGATATCAATATCTGTTTTGCCAGAGATAGACCTGAAACAAATTACAGATCACATAGAGACACACACAGGAAGACAACGCAGGTATACAAAGCCACGATTCAACATTAACAGTTACAGTCTGTTTTTACTGTCAATCATCAGTAAGTAGAATGATAGATGATAGAAAGATAGAACGCCACCTCAGTGAGTATACACAGGTGTGTGGTACTGTGTCAAAAATAAGCACGGATGATAAATTAAAGGGAAAAAAAAAGCCTGGTCTCTTGACTCCTTCTGTGAGAGGATGTGGTGGTTTTGTTTAGCCATGTGGGGCATTCTGCTGGCCTGGTGTGGGTCCAAATCAATACAAAGTTGTTGTTAGTGATCACCTTTATCTCTGACAGATGACAAGACTCCCCAATCCATAGGGCACGCGGGTTCACTGAATGATTTGATGAGTATAAAACTGGTTTGAATCATATGCTATGGCCTTTGCTCTAAACCCAGTCGAACACCTATGTGATGTTAGAAAGCTGTATCCACCACCATCATCAAATCACCAAATGATGTAAAATCTTGTTCAAGAAGAATGTATGTCTGTATCTACATCTAGCTGCAGCCAATCATCTTACAATCCTTCATGTAATCTGTGTGATCATTTGTTTCCTGACTTTAGCGGAGGCAGCACAAGTACCCTGCTAAAACTGCACCAGGTCCAAGCAGAAGTGCTGTCTTAGGGAACCACAAATCTCACAAATATGAAGTGAACACATCAGCGTACAAACTTTTTCAAGCCAATTGAAATCTGGCATTCTTGCATCAGTTATCATCTGTCACCTATGGCTTCAAGTACAACATTAGCTGATGAGGTCATTCTCTTTGTCGTGTATATAGAACCCTAGTTTTTGCCCTCTAAGATGTTCCTGCAGTCTCACCATTGTTTGCAAGCCAGGAAGAGAAAGACAAAAAAAAAAAGAAAAGGTAAAAGTGAGAAGGGAGAAAAACAAGTGATACAAATGATAGCAGAGGAGAGAAAGACAGGGAGAAACAAAGAGAGGGATGTGCTTAGGGGAGGAGAAAAATGAGATGGATAGATACATGCTGATGAAGAGAGATGGGCATGGAGAGATTGTGCCCTCCTTGTGGCTGCTGCAGTGCTGTGCAGGGAGCCGATTCATCACCACCAAATAAAGTACAGAAAGAGGAGGAGAAACAGTGAGGAGGGGAAGATAGAAGGCATACACTGGCGTCAGCATGCAGTCTGTTATCCACTGTCCTGTCTTTCTTCCACTTATCACTCTCTTTATAAGACAGACAATCCAGTGTATTGCTCAGGTTGCAATACATGCTGGTTCTGTGTGTGTGTGTCTTTTGCATGCATACTGTAAGTTTGTGCGGTTTTGTGCATGTGTTCTGCAGATCTCAGTAGAAGCCTAAGGGACATTGCTATGTCAATATTATCTTTCAACACAATGAATTAATGTACTAAGAGCTCTTCCTTCTAATTATGCACGAGAGAGGAGGAATGGCAAGAACTGGTTTACCTTCCCTTTCTGCAAGTTTTTTTTTTTTTTTTTTCTCTTTAGTTTCTTTGAGCTTTGTGCTGGTAGTTTTCCATCGCTCTGTCCTCTGATTGTCTTTTATTGCTGAAAATATAAAAAGCAGAATGCACTCAGTAGAAGCTGATGGAAAAAAACAATTAGCTGAAAATGGCTGAAAGCCACCATGAGCTGCAGACTTGGGTGTTGATTCTCTGCAACCATTTCACATTACAGAAAGTCATTTGGTTCAGTGATTTTTAAAGCTACAGTATAAAGTAATCTCTATAAACAGATTCTGCATATCCATATGTAGAATCTGTTGGACAGGAAAAAGGAACATTTTTGGTGCCAGAGGCTTTCTGGTTTTCATTTGTTGTCTGCTTGTAGTCCATGATCTGTTGAGCTTTGCATGGTGGGCCTTGGTTGTAGGTAAACACTCCACGTTGTGGGAAAAAGAGGGATTCTACTTGCTGAAATGCAATCTGATGACAATTTAGCTTTTTATGAAGTCATCAGTCTTGTTTTTTCTCCTAAATTAAAGTTGAAACATCAAACCAAGTCATTAATTATTACAGTTAACTATAGTTCATACACCTGTGGGGTTGCAGCATTCTTTCTCTTATATGGAAGTGAAATATATAAATCAAAATCAGATCAATGTGGCTGAGCTTTCCATGTTAATACCTGAAAAAGACAGTGGTTATTCCCTTCACTGCAACTAAAACTCTCTGAGCTCATACATCAACAAAAAATATTACTGAGCAGCTTCATCTCTTCAAACATAATGTGCGACAAAATGTGAAGTTTGTTCACATTGTCTGGAGTGGATTGAATTCATGGAGCTTATTTACTTTAGATTTTAGTCAAACCTTTACCTTTGATCTTTTTAACGTTAAAAAAAACAAAAAAAAAACATAGCACCTGGTCTTCTCTTCTCTCGTCAGTCGCTATTTCTGGCTGCTATGTACCTGCAAAACTAATATACCAGAAAACATGCTGTGTTACTATGCCAACCTGCAGCCATGAGCTGTCATGCCACCAAACTTAGCCTTACTGCATATTCAAAAATGGTAATTCTACTGATTGCTGCAGCTGACGCAAGTACAATTCCTTCCAGTTTCTAAGCAGCGAAATCACCAGAAATAGAGAGGAATGAATCTTGTGACAAGTCATCCCAAATGTAGATTTAGATCACATCAGTCATGCATAAATATGGCTGTCCTGGTTTTTAAAGTATTTGTTGATTTTGGTCTCTGTTTTGGTTTAATTGATTTTCTTTTTTTGTGTTTTTATAGTGTTCATAGTTTCCCAGTGTGTCCTGTGTTTCCTTGTCTCGTCTCCCCTTGTGTGTGTGTGTGTGTGTGTGTGTTTCTAGTTACTTTGCTTCCTGTGTTTTCATGCCTTTGTGATTGACAGCCCCGCCCTCATTAGTTTCACCTGTGCCAGTTGATTTCACCTGTGTTTAATCAGCCCTGTGTGTATATAGACATGCGTTTCCCCTTTGTCAGTTCATCTGTTTCCTCTTTTGGTCCCTTTTTGGGTTCCTGTTTTGTTTTTTAGCCCTTTGGCCTTTCTGTTTCTCTGTTTATTTTGTAACAGTCATTAAGGGCTTGCTTTTTGTTATTTAACCTGCCTCTGTGTCCTGCATTTGGGTCCTGTCTCCCATAACTCCTGGCAGAGGCTTTTGAATCAGTACAGACAAAGTGTGCACACAAGCAGGCATTTTTTTAAGTGCAGGTTGTATATGTTTTAACAAAACAGAAAAATAAGGATATGGATCAAAGTGTTGTTTAGCGAGCATGTTTCAAGCATTAAATTACAAAATGTCAACTTTTCTCCATTTTTTTTTTTTTTTTTGCAACATACTGAAGCTTTTAGATCAGGTACCAAAGAAATGTGTATTCATAAGTTTAGTTATTGCTCAATCAACATCTGATTAATGGGTTTTCCTTGCACAATATGGACCTTAGTGCAGTGGGGGTAGTGGAGCAGACCTATGTAACTTTAGTTGACAGAAATCAAACACAGTTTCCTGTTATTTCTGGCCATAATCAAAAATGCATGTTGTCCTTGAGTAAATAAAACCCAAATTAACAAAATGTTTTGCTTTGGCTCTGGCTAAAATCTCTTTGGGAGGCTCCAAAATTTCCTTCATGCAGACAAAAAAAACCTTTGATTAAAGTCATGTGAAACACATGAGTTTCAAACTAACAAGAAAGCAGTTGATACTTTAAAAATCCAGTTAAAGCAAGCAAAGCCCAAAGTGTCTTGGCCCCTCAGTGATTCACAGGATGATCAAACCCATAGAAATAAACAAAAGCAACAAACTTAAACATGCTGATGCTCAAAGAAAGACCAAGAGAGAACAAGAATATGAGGAGCAAACAAAGAGATTAAGACAGAAAGGAACGTAGGGTTCGGTTCCATTGGGAACACTGAATAAATAATAAACACAGATATATTGTCTTGCAGGTTCTGTGGCATCTTGACATCTTCCGCAGAAGCTTTCGACAGCTGACCACTCATAAGTGCATGGAGGACTCGTGCATCTTCTGTGCTTTGAAGGTAAAACATCCTCTCCTTTTTATGCTTTAATGGCTCTTGTAGTGGTTTTACTGTAAACCTAAAGCAGTGCCCATTACTCTGGTGTACTTCTTTGTGCAGCACTGTGACACTGTTTTCAAAGGTTTCTTTGGTCCATTATGGTCCACCACTCACCTCAGCTTCTGTTTAATGGTTTAACGTGTAATCCCCGGTGTAAGAAATTACACCAGGGTTTATTATTCCACTATTTATCTGACAGCCAGAGTAGCATGACACTTAAAGACAAGAGAAAGCATGACATTGTGTTTTCCCTTCTTTTCATTGGGTCCTTCTTTTTCTTTCTAATCTAAAGGGGCGCAATCCCCAAAAACATGCCACAATAAATCATTGAATGCATGACAAAACAAAGAGAGGCAGAACAAATGCAAATGAAATAAGACAAACTAATAAACACCGAACAGAATATCGTTAGAAAAAATTAGGGCTGCACAAATGTTTACTTTTACACGAGAGATTAAAAAGATGCCTATTATTTATTTTATTTATTTATCATCAGATTTGTTTTTGACTCTTCCGGTGCTATAGAACAAGCCTGAAGCTCCTGTTTGTTTTTTTCTTTTTCTTTTGAAGCTAATGAAAGACTAAATTCTTGTTTGGATATACACAGTGGTGGAAGAAACCTATCTCTTTAAACACAGCAGGGGAGATTCTTCCAATGGGTTATGTAACACTCTAATACTTTTGATTACTTGCTTTAAAAGAGGACCAAAAAAAGAGCACACTAAACGAACAAAAGTGCCTACTTTATACATTTTCAACATTAAAGAAATAGAAAAAAGAATAATTCCCTTCAATAATAAATGTTTATATTTCATGTAGAAATGTTATGAGACTTACATTTCACACTTTTATACATTGTTATAAATGTAATATATAATATTACATATTGTATGAGAAATGTATGGGAATGGGGACACTTTCATGAGTAAATCATTGTATGATACATACAAACATATAAAACATCAGCATTTAAATACATTTCCTGTGCTTCTTTTCCATATGGGTTTACTGGACGAATAATGGAACCTGTAAAGCACTGATTTTGTTCCCATATGTTCTTATCTCAGTGCATCTAATATTGCTGTTTTGTGAGAAGCAACTGGTGTCACATGGATTCCCATGAGGTGTCCTTTGGCCACGGCAGTAGTGAGACCAGTCTCACTCCCAGCTCATCACAGATGTTTGTTCTGGGCCCCTTGGAGTCATGTTGGCCATGATTTTTTTCCCAGGAAAATTAATAAATTTTAAATTTATTAAATAAATAATTTTAAAGTAGTAAATAAAATGCATTTCAGCCATTTTGTTGAAATGCAAAATGGTTCTCAGCACTGGTTTACCAGCACTGGTGCCAAAGAGTTATCTGAAACACCGGAGTGAGAAATGGCCATGAGTATCCCTGGTATGATTGAGTATTTTGAAGTATCCCAGTTTTGTATTTTCACATCAGACCACTTTAATGTCTTTACTCTGCTCTCATCTACTATTATTTGCAATAGCAGAAGCCAGATACAATGCAATGAATAAGTGGTGGGGCTGCTATACTCTATATGTAAACACCCTCGCTTTGTAGCGTCTTATTTTGCCCCTGCATCTCTGTCAAGCCACCATAAATCCCCACGTTTTGGCCTTTTAGTTTTACATTTTCTCTGCTTACTTTCTTGCCTGCTCTCTTCTGTTTCCCCTCATCCCCAACCGGCCGTGGCAGATGGCTGCCCCTCCCTGAGCCTGCCGGAGGTTTCTTCCTATTAAAAGGGAGTTTTTCCTTCCCACTGTTGCCAAGTGCTTGCTCATAGGGGGTCATCTGACTGATGGGGTTTTCTCTCTAATATTGTAGGGTCTTTACCCTAAAATATAAAGCACCTTGAAGCGACTGCTGTTGTGATTTGGTACTATATAAACAACATTGAATTGAACTGAATTTCTTTCCTTCTTGTGACCTCATTCTTGTCTCTTTTTTTGATTTAAAAAAAAAAAAATCACAACTTGTGAACACAAGGTTTTCACTTGACAGGAAACCCAGTAATCTACACAAATTAGCACTTTATTTTCAGTACCTCGTATTTTTTTTGTTGCATTTAAGATTGTTGGTATGCAGTGTTTTTTCTCTTTTTCTGCACATTGTGTAAAATGCAACACGCAGTTTGTGAATCACACACTTTTTCCAAAGAAAAGAAAAGATCTTATTCAGTGTTTAGAAGCAGCACATTTGTAGACTTCTATGCAGGTTAAATCAATTTATCATATTTATATTTACAAATATTTATTATATTTCAGCATTTCAGCAGCAGCAAAGTAACCAAGCGGAAGCTGAAGATCGGTGAAGTCGTGAAACCCTCATAATGAACGAGCCTTATGCAGCTCTGTTACAGCCATTTGTTGCATCAATGGTGACAAATATGTGTCTGAGTGAAGAGAAGTGCTGTGTGTAATGTGCTGTGGTGTAATAGTGTGTGTGTAGCAGTGTCGATGTGTGTGTTCCACACGCTGCTCTGTCTCCAGTGCTTCTCTGTAATTAATTGGCTGACTGAAAGCGCTGAGCTAGCAGAGCCCACGCTGGGATACTACACACACACACACACTCACACACTTGCGCACGCAAGTCCTACTTGTATGTCGAACACGCTAGGCTGCTACACACGTGCACCTTAAGATGCTCCCTTTCTTACACACCACACACGCACACATGCTGGTGTGTGTGTGTGGTGTGACAGCTGTGGGTGTAGAAATCAAAGCTATTGTCACTGTGTTAAGCGTTTACATTTTCCTGTCAGTTTTCATTAACCGTCCCACCAAAGAACAGATGTAACATTGTTCTTACACTGTGTTTGTAGCTGTACTCCCTACAGCAATGGAGATAAAAGTCTTTGAATAACCGAGCGAGACAGACACCAGATGAACTTTAATGGTTGGTTAAATTTTTAAACTTCCATTTAAAGAGCCAAAGATATAAATGCGGATTATGGATTCTTTTATTTTGGAGGGATATCTGCAGCAGATAAAGACGCCTGCCTTCGTAGTAAACATAAGTTCAGAGGCTGCCTGTGGCTATCCCTTTAGAAATCACTGCAACACTTTATCTCTCTCAACAACAACACAAACACATACACACACTTAGATGCAGATACCCAAACACACACATGCTGCAATGAGCAAGAAGGGAGAGGAAGAAAAAGAAGGTAAAGAGGAGAAAATGAGAGAAAGGAAGCAGAAAGATGAATGAATGTGGGAGTTAGTGTCGATTGCTCCTGCCTTCACACTCAGACCAGTTCACACACACCCACACACAGACACACACATGCACACACCTTTCTTTCTTACTCACTCTGCCTCATCCCTCCCTGTTCTCCTCCCCCTCCCTCCTTCTCTCCTCCCTCCCTCTCTCTGTAGGGTATATTCCCCCTCCATTCTCCTTGGCGCATTGCTGCAGTCAGCACACACACGCACACCCTATTGCTCTCACTTTTCCTTTTTCCTCTTCTCTCTTTCTCTATTTCCGTTTCTTATTCTCTCTCTCTCTCTCTGTCTCTCTCTCTCTGTCTCTCTCTCTCCCTCCATCACTGCATTACCTTTCCCATTGCCAACCCTCGGCTTGCACACACTGTGCCACACTCACCGACTGAAGCCTATTGTTTTATAACATGTCCGGTCCATATGATCACAGCCATCTTGCTAGGCTGTGTCCACAATGTCAAAAATGACATCTGAAATGAAGAAATTATTAACTTAATTGCATTAGGGTAAATCACACTTCACAGCTTCATTAAATGTTTACTTGACTTAATTAGATCCTAATTTAGGCTAGACTTAAGATTAGTGCTGCAATCAGGCTTGAAGATCCTGTTTAAACTCACATTAATTCTGTTGTGAACTGAATGTTTTAAGTCAGTTGCTCAGTGATTAAGGATAGGAAGATGAGGTTTGCTAAGATGCAATGACAAGCAATTCAACCGTCTGTGCTACAACCTACATTTGCCTATTACTCATTTGCTTTGCCTGATATATTTTGAAGGAACTTGGAGAGTTATTGTAGGGTTCAAAGCATCTGACTTGCAATTTAATACTACATTAATAATAATGATTGAAAGCTAGTTTGGGCAATCAAGCCTCTATTATTTATCATACAGGATTTTCAGCACTTTCCTGCATTACATAAAAATAACCTCTAAAGATATAATTAATTTAGATAAATGGATAGAAGGATTTACCAAAAAAAATTAAAAATAAATAAAGTTAACTTGTGTTTTCAGTAGCTACTTTTTGTTTTTCTACTGTTTGCTGTTCTTGCTGACTAAAGCTTCACAAAAAATTATTGAACAGCCTCCAGCAAACATAATCAAATGTCAAAATGATTTTTTTTTATAAGCATAAATTTTCCCTTACAGTCCATAGTCAAATGGAAAAACTTTATATAACTTACATTATCTTGGATAGGTTGAGATATACTTCATGGATAGTTTTTCCCCCCATTTTTTCTGCTGGATCACCCTTTTGTATTCAATCAGAACCACTATAGTCACTATGGACCACTATATAGATTGTTATTTCCATCTAGGGTTGTCACAGTACCAGAATTTCAAACTCGAAACAGATGCCCAGAAAAATACTCAATATTTGAAACCATTTTTGATGCTACAGGGGGAAAAGATGACAAATTTAAGTGGCATATTTTTTTAAAATAAAAATTAGAATTGGTCCGTGCAAACATATTCATCTACAGTCCTGTTTATTTCCTGTGCTTTTGGTTGACTTGGCACCATATTTTCATTGATGATCAAATAGAGCTAGTAAGGTAGGCTGCCACTGTTTCTGTCTAGCTGCTGGTAGACTTTTGTCAGCTTCAATCTGGGACTTTAAGAGAAATATAACACTTTTTAGACACAAATAATTAACACTGTCTATTAACATTACAGACGGGCAGGACTGAACACTTGCTGTCTAGTTCCAACGTTATTAGGCACTAGCTGCTACCTTAATGATAACAGACAGCTAAAGTGACTAATGTGGTAATTGGTAATTGTTAAACAGCTAACGTTAACGTATGTGCTGGCCAGGTTAATGTTTATGATAACTGTTTAATACTTCAGTGTTGTTTAAACAGGAGCTTTACTGACCTCATGAAATTCCTCATAAAGACCAAGAGTTTGTTGTCCTATTGTTCATGTGTTCAGCTGCTAGTGAGGGGAGGGGCTGGGTCTGCCTGTCTGCTGTGTGAAGTTGTGTCAGGTGGAGGAGGCAAAGACGGCACCATTGGTATCAATAGTGTTGCAACTGATTATATAATCCAATAATAATTTTTAGTATCAATTAGTATCCGAGTATCAATTTTTTTTTTTTTTATTTATTTATTTTTTTTTGAGACGCTATTTCCATCAGTGGTATTTTATACTTGGGGGCATCGCTCTGTTCTGGGTAAAACAGCAGCAGGACCTCAGCGCAGAATAGAGCAGGAATCAAAGGTCTGCATGAAAGGTGGAGCTGAGGTGGAGGTGGGTTGCAAAGCAGTTTGCAGAGCGTGGCAACTGTGGGAAAGCTAGTGCAGCTTAAATATAGCCCTATGTGAGATTTACCAAATTGAAGTGCAGAAAAGTATCAGCAGAGCTGTCAGCTTATCTGACTTTGTGGCATGCCTGAACTAATGCTATGCTCGATTTCTTACCACATTCAGTTGTATTCATTTCTTCACTTTCATTGCAAACTTGCAGTGCTTCCAGTTATTCTCATTCATATTACAACAAGTATTCTTTTGTAATTAATTGTTGTTTCCCCTCAAGGATCAATAAGGTTTTATAAAGTCTTGCCACTTGTTTAGGGCTAGTTCTAACACCTGCTTTAATAAGTAATTAATCTTTCATTATGTTTTTAAATGAATTGTTTTGTCTGTGAAATGTCAGAAAAGTCACAATTTCTTGAAGCCCAAAGTGGTATCTTCACAAGTTTTATTTTATTCAACCAAGAGCCCAAATCAAAGATTACATGAGAAAAGGGGTTAAAAACAACCTCTTTAACATCCACCAAATCTCTTCTTTATATAGAATTTTCATCTATGCAGTAAGGAACACTTATAAGAGAAGAACTGTAAGGCTGAAATGCATGTAAGAGACTTCTGAAATTTGTTTTGCATGTGATAAAATGCAGTCTAAAACAAACTCTACCCCTAGGCGGTTTGCTGGTGACCTGGTCGATTTTAAGATGTTAAGGAATTAGCTGATTAACTAATTGTTTCAGCTATGCTCTAATCTATTTAAAGTTATACCCCACCCAGAATATTTTAAGTATCAAACACTCACTCCCTTTAAAGGGCTGCTAAAAGGTTTTTGGTCCTTTAGGTACAGTACCAGGTAAGGTCAGGTTGAAGTTAGATTCATTACAATGGATCGACTTTCCTGCATCTTCATGATCCACCCAAATATCCACCCAGTTTTCTCTAAAAACATGTTTAAAAGCATCAAATATCTTTTTAATTCCTTGTGGTTTGTAAACAAAGCTATCTGTTGGATGTGAGTGAAAAAGCTTTAGGGTAACACAGTTTATCACAGATTATATTTCCAATATTTATCTGCATTGATTCAATAACTTCAGAGAATAGATGGGAAAATTTAAGATAAATTAACATTTCCACTACTTCTGGATGCCAAACTAAAATGAAACCAATGTAGACTTAATCATGACCCATGGATGCTGATGCACTGTGACTGTGTTAGACTATTTGTCACTTAATATAGTGTTTCTAAGTCCTCAAGACACAGAGCACCCGCTGCTTTTCAGTACAGCCATCTAATCAGTGACTGAAATACCAGTGGGATGGAAACCAGCAGAGCACCAGCCACTGCTCCGACACGTCAAAGTGACTTATGTTTATTTCTGTTTTGGGCTGTGTTAGTGTTGGTCAAAAATAGTTGCTCGGTTTTGCTTTTTTTTTTTTTTTTCCTGCTGAGAATTTTTACCATCAAAAAATTAGGTCATTTTTATCCGTCGGCAGTCTGGAGAAAGTCCATCCATGCTTTTATCTCTCCCTCTTTGGACACTGCAGCTCTCCTTCGTCCAGCTTCAGTCAAAAGTTACTCAGTGCCTCTGCTTGAACTTAATACTGGTTTAAGTGCTTGTGTTGAGGCCTATATCTTCAGACTGTATTGCCTTGTTCTACTACTAGTGCTACTACTTTTTCTGCAAATGCTGCCACTATTTACAACAGTCTCTCCAATAAATAAAGGAATCTCTGTATGTGTATGCATGTGTGTATATGTGTATCTTGACAACTGCTCATCTAATCCCTTTCAAACTTAGCAGGTGTATTGCTGGGGACCCAAGTGCAGTGCTGAATTTGAGGTAGTTCGGATGATAGGTAGTTATTTTTGCAATAATATTTAGAAAGTGCTCTAAATATGTAGTTTTATTATATTATGAAAATGTTTACATTTTTTATTCTGTGGATCAGAAGTGAACACAGTCTTGCAGTTTGCCTGATTTTATCTAAATTCTATATTATCTAAATCTAAATCTTGAGCATTTATGGATTTGGAGATTCTTCAGTGACTTTTGACCGTAAGAATTAATTCTATCGCTTGGAGCAAACTTACCCTGTCAACCATATTTGGCTATAGTTTCTCAATGCATCTAGGATTTAAGGTATTCAAGTCAAATAGCCACGTCTACAAAAATAAACTGACCACACAGGCTGTGCCATTAATCTGATTTTATTTTCAATTGCAATTTTGGCTTTGACAAGTTGATCAGGATTAGCTCATTTTTTTTGCAATGATGCTCTTGCTTTGTGTTGTGTTAAAAATGCAGCACACCCCCCACCTTCACAGCGGTGGCTCACGCCTCCCTGAAGGGTGAATCTCACTTCCCGCCAGGTTGGACATTTTCAGTTCAGCTTACAACTGATTGTTTGGTTTTCAGATTAATTATATTTAATTTAAATATAGAAAAAAAGTCAGTGAGTAAAATAGTGTTAAGTAATTTTGATGTCAGTATTGACCAAAATAATCACAATTATGATACATTATTATAATACAGGAAATATTTAACTGGAATATCAATAAACAAACTAGAAATGCTTTATCAGATTTTCCAAATATTTAATGTTTCAAATCTATTTTAAGAGGCAGGTAAAATCTTATGCTTTCAAAATGTTTAAAAACTTTTAAATTAGAAATATTGAGACAATATTGATATATATTGTCTCAAACAATCAACGAACAATATATTACTTCATATTACTGCATAGCTGAGGACTGTAATGCCTAAATTGGGGGATCAGGACTCTCCAGTGGGTCACAACATAAATCTGAGAGCTTGCATGATTATAAAAGGGACCGATGTTTACTCTGTCAGACACAATTTTAACAATTAACTAACTTAGAACATAACAGGAAAAAAAATGACTGATCTTCCCTTTCAGTCTGAACGCTGCCCTCAAAACACACTTCAGTGGCCTAGCTTTTTCTCTGAGCCTCCTGCAACAGTTTGATTTAGTTTCTATTTTACTGCTACAAAGCACTCCCAGAGCTGTTTTTGTCAGAGAAAAGTGCACTACAAATACCATTTATTATTGATACGGTCTAATATTGAGGCCAGCTGTGCTGTGAGCCTCGGCCGTGGCGTTTGTTTTAGTCCAGTCGGAGTTTGTTGTGCAACACTTTGGTTCCTGACAAGTTGACGGCTAGTTTCACTGGTTCTGTTTTATGGGTCAGTTGACAGAACACGGTTCCCCTTTACAGGGCAGCTGTGTTTTTGATCTACCCTGTAAAAAGTAAAGTAACAGATCTTTCAGGAAAAGAAAAAATGAACGGGTTCCTGTATGTTTGTGTGCTTGCAGAGTATCTTTGCTCAGTTCCAGTTCAGTAGTGAGCGGGTCCTGCCTTCAGATGCACTGCGCAGTGCTCTGGCCAAGACTTTCCAAGACGAACAACGCTTTCAGCTGG
>VUQI01008543.1:17359-28417 GCA_015106735.1 Paratilapia polleni | reverse complement strand
AAGGGTGGGCCGACATCATATTAAACCCTATGGATTAAGAATGGGATGTCACTCAAGTTCATATGTGTGTGAAGGCAGACGAGCAAATACTTTTGTCAGTAGTTTACATACAGATAATTCCAGTGTGTAGTTATAGGCAATATAACATAATTAACTGGCCTATTGAGAAATAATAGCCACAACAAACATTAGCACAGTCTTGTTGCCAAAATAACAGAAAACAAGCAGGAAGCTAAAAAGTTGCCTGGAAGCCATCCTGAGGTGGTAATTCATGACACCCTTGTGACTGATCTGGTAATTTTGTCTACGGTCATCTGATTACCACAGACAAACAAACATACACAGACAGGATGAGGCCAGCATCTGAAGAGTGGAAAAACACTGGGCTTGAAGCTGCTTCCTGCCTTTCTCTCTCCCGCTGTCCCTTTATCTTTATGTCTCCTTTGATGCCCTTCCTCTCTAGTTGGTATCAACACTCTGCGCTGCTCTCACACAGAGAGATTCACCCTTGGTGTGTTTGTAATAGGGCAGTTCATAGCATTTCAGCCATCTTGCTGCAGGCATGAAACCACTTATGACAGAAAGAGAGAGATGGAATCAACAAGAGGTCAATGAGGGTATACTGGGGGGGTTAGGGATGCATTGTGTCAGTCATCGCCTGTTGCTTTCCATCTCCCTACTCTCTGAGTCCATCTCACCCTCATGGCTGCTTATCAGGAATCTGCAGGTCTAACAATAACAAGAACACTACTATTGTCAACTTTCCTTTTAGGATCTCCTCTCTTACACCAGAAACACACAAAACTGTCCATCTGAGGGTCTCTTCTTTACCACAGAGGGGGGTAAAAATGCCAAAGCAGCCAGCCACTTCCTGTTTGTACACGTGCCCTTGTGAGATAATGGGGTGTGTGTGTGTGTGTAAGGATATCTGTCAGAAGCTGCTAGCTGAGTGTGCCTTAGATTTTAAAGAGGGCAAACTGACTGAGCAATACAAGTGTGTGTCTGCTCAATTAATATAAGTGGTGACTGCTTGCTGTAATGAATATGTGGCCTCACACACGACCATGAACCATAGACCGCAGTGGTCCACAATCAATGCAATGTACTTAATCCAGTCTAGCATCTTGTGAGTGTGTGTGTGTTATTGTGCTCTGTTTGTGTGTGTGTGGCTGATTTTCATCTCTATTGCGGGCCTAATCAGTTGGATGTACTTCCTCTCAGGAAGAAAATGATGTCCTGTTTTGAATCATATGAAAAACAGAAAGAAAGAGTTGCAGGCAAAACAGATCAACTGAAGCCTGTTTATAACCTTCTTACAGCCAGGACAGAGACTAGAATATATTATTTAATCAGTCATGTTTTCTTCACTCTCTCACCTTGTGTAGAAGTTTGCAAGTAGGGAAGTACTCTTTTCTCCCACTGATCACAGAAAGTACTACAAAGAGTACAAATTTCTTAAAAAAAAACAAAC
Source organism: Paratilapia polleni (assembly GCA_015106735.1). Classification (NCBI taxonomy): domain Eukaryota; kingdom Metazoa; phylum Chordata; class Actinopteri; order Cichliformes; family Cichlidae; genus Paratilapia; species Paratilapia polleni. Next base: position 26,946 of record VUQI01008543.1, on the reverse strand, counting down.
AAAAAAAAAAACTTGTTAATGCTTCACTGCATGCATCTCTAGCAAGCAAGGACACATGTAGCGCCTTAATGATACTGTTCTATAAAAACTCTAAAAACAACACGCACCCCTCATTTAGCACACTCTACCAGTGCCTCCATCTGCTTTGACTCTGCAGCCCTGTCAGCCTTTTTTTTCCTGCTATCTCACTACAGATAAAATGCAAACGGCTCTGTCATGCAAAGTAAAAAGAAGCAGAGCCTCCAGAGTCTGGTGGTAGAGATGTGGGCATGCTAATGTGAGTCCCGGTGCTGTGTGGGTTGTTTCAGATTTCGTGCGGGAGAAAGCCAAACTAAACGGGCTCCAAGAACATAGAACAAATCTTCATGTGAAGCCAAGAAACATTCATCACTATAATTAGGACTTGGGCACAGCAATTTTCATTGTACTTCCACTGCAATTAGGTAACAATAGATGTAGCATTAATAGAAAGACAGACATATACTGTAATATGGAGTAAAGGGATATCTTAGAAAGGAAGAGAATGGCTATAAAACCGGAGCCGCTGACAGTCGCTGAATTGTACCAGTTGGCCTGTAATCGTCACATATAAAATATCTGCACACTAATGTGGATTTTTGGCCACTATCATGATTCAAAGCAGACTGTCACATTAATGTGATAGTCTGTCAAACCTGACACTTGGCCAAACTGTGGCTCAAGTTTAATGCTCTCATTTTCAGATTCTAAACACACACACAGCAAAAAATCTATTTGCACAGTTAAAATGCAGAATGTCACCCAACCTTGACCCTCCAAAAGTTGCCCACAGTCATGTCTGAACGCTGTACGGTTGAATGATTCCCACATCAGCTTGTTTAGCCTGACTGCACGGTTCACTGGTTTCTGTGTGTTGACTGAACTTGTCTGTGTTGCAGCTTTTCCAGGGAGACACTCTGCTGGACCCTCAGGGTCACAACCAGCCCCGGGTAGGCTTGTATTGGTTACTATGCGACGGTGCCAGGGCTGCCGCTGTGTAATGCTTTCTAACTACTACATAATGGCACAGTTTTTACATTTAGTGTCTGGCAAACTAGAACTCTAACATAGCAACATAAAAAAAAAACAACTAAATCAATGCTCATCTACGTAACACAGTACAACAGGAGTGATTTAACCTGAGGAGTCTTCATGATAATTTTTCCCTTTTTACCATACTTAAAGGGGTAGGTATCACAGAGTAACTCATGACACAATACTGTCATGATATGTTGGCCATGATAACTATGCACAACACAAGAGTTTTGCAATACAAAGGAAGACAGTTATCTACAATACATCATAATGTAGGAAGGAGAAAAAAAAGGATGGTGGTGTTAAAACTAAAACTTATTAGTGTACGTGTACCCTGAGCATGGGGATTGATACATGTGACATTTTTATTGTGGCCGATTGTCTAAAAAACAGAAAACATCAGTAAAGACATCATAGTACCACAGTTTGATTGACAGGTAAGTAAGTGCAGGGTAGAGACTGTGAGGGCAGTCTAAATGCTGATAGTTAGGACATATAATGTTAACAGTGTTCAGCATCATAGCCGAGAATGATAGCATGCAAAAGTGGCTGATTGACAAATCAGCATTATTATCCTGAGGGAAGTGTTACTTGCACTGCTAAACAATTATGCAAATTTGAGCTTTACCTGTCAGCTTGGTAGTAGTTAAAAAAAAAAAAAGAAATACATATGACAAAGCTGACAGTTTGGGAATGACATAAAGTTCATGAATAACCTTTGGCTGCCAACTTTGAACTTTCTGATGCAATTTCCACACAGCTTCTCTCTCTGTCACAACGCACAAGGATTATCCATCTCCTCTCTTCAGCCTTCCCTAATTACAAATCCCTCATCAGAAGTAAGTGAACTGAGAAGTATCTCAAGTGCCCACTTTCACCATCCACCTCCACCCACCATCTTCTCTTGAGTATGTCATTTCTGCAGCAGCCAACAAGGGCAAATGTGAGAAAGTGATCACGGTGCCTCATAAACTCATGGACGGTGTATATGTGGAGAAAGTCTATGTTCCATATGTGTGCAGGTGTCTTCACTTGAGTACAAATTATCACTGATGCGAACAAAATACTGAAAGATCACCAGAAAAACACACACACACACCTCTTTAACTGGCCAGAGGAGTCATTACCACTGCAACTGGCCTGAAAGAAGAGATTATGTGCAGATTAAAATAAGAATGCATACAAACAAGGATTATAGCAGATTATCATTATGTCACTCTTGGCAAGTACTACTAACACAACCAAAGGGATTAACACTGACTTGTTCATTTGCCATGTCATTCACTGAATAACTTGTTCTTTTGTTGTGGCAGTTTCTGGCAGGAGAGTACACTTCAAGGTCATTGAGGTTACGTTTAAATATTTTCCCCGCCCTTTAGTTTTAATTCACTTTTGCTCACGAACTGCCGTGTTTATTTGCAAAGCCTCTCAATTCATTGCCCCAATATTGAGATATAATCCATATGGATTTCAAAGGCAGTTGGAGAATATTATTATTCATTTATGCAGATCAATCATCACAGTCTCTGACCTCTCAAACACTGGCAACGCAGTGGGTAATCTAATCAGATAATGCTTTGGTTCATTTCCATATTCAATCAGATACAGGATAAAAACTCACAGTGCAGGAGATTCCAATAGATTATCGCAGCACAATCAAAAACAAACCGAGGGATACAGCAAAACTAAGACTGAATGATGGTTTTATCAATTTTTCCTCTGTCTTTTTTTGTCTTACTTAACAAGGATCTTTTAAACATGTAACAAACTTAGACAAAGTATAACTGCACATGTAAGTAAGTAAAGTTTTATTTATATATCACTTTTCAAAAACAAAAGTCACAAAGTGCTTTACAATATAAAACAAGATACAACAATTAAAACAGTATAAATAGATAAAACTAAATATAAGCATTCCTGCACAGGTGGGTCTTCAGCTTGCTTTAAAAAGGTAGTGTGTCCACAGATCTTAAGTCCAATGGAAGCAAATTCAACAACTTGGGAGCCACAACCTCAAAAGCACAATCTCCTTTTGTCTTCAATCTGGAACGAGGTACTGCCAACGAGTACACATCAGCTAACCTCAGAGACCAGTAGTTACGCGGTTCACTAATAGAGGGAGGCATCTGTCTATGAAGAGCTCTCAAAGTGATCACCAAAATCTTAACTTGAACCCTAAACTTTATGGGGAGCCAATGTAAAGAGGACAGAATTGGTGTCACATGGGACCTTTTAGAAGACTTGGAGAGAAGCCTCCCAGCAGCATTCTGGACTGTTTGCAAGACAGGCAATGATTGGCAGATAATAAAAACATGTTTGTGCAAGACAGCCAACAGGTTTATCAAAACGCCTGAATGCCTGATCAAAAGTAACACCCAGATTTCTCACAGTAGGGAGAACTGAAGATGAAATAAGTCCAAGATTCTCCATTACCGTGGGAACAAAGTTCTCAGGGGCACAGATAAGAACTTCAGTTTTTTGTGTATTTAAAGACATAATTGGCTGCCATCCAGTTCTTTTTAACATGAATGCAGTCCTGAAGAAGAGATAATTTGGCGACATTCTGGGGCTGTACAACTGAATGTCATGTGCCCGACAGTGGAATGAGATGTCTTCAAGTGGAAGCATGTACAGAGCAAACAAGATAGGTGCCAGGACCAAACCTTGGGGCACACCACAAGATAAAGTGACAGAAGACTACACACAATTAGCAGAACCAACTGAAAAGCACCTGTGAGAGAGATAGGAAGAGAACCAATCCAGAGCCGACCCAGAGATGGCCATCCAAGTTTTAAGTCTCTCAATCAGGATGCCATGATCAACCATCTCAAAGACAGCAGAAAGATCCAACAGCATAAGAACCGAATATTCACCTAAATCTCTGTGCATAAATTATAATTAGAAATTCTAAGAAGAGGTGTTTCAGTTGAGTGCATCTGAAGATAACAGACAACCAGATTTTCTAAAATTTTGGAAAAAGTCTGAGGGAGGGAAGAGTCAACATTGGGCTTTTTTAAAAGAGGGTGAATAACAGCCTGTTTAAAATATGAAGGGACACAGCCAGAAGTTAAAGAGTTATTAATTATCCCGAGAACACATGGCCCAATGGTAAGAATGACGTTTGAGGTTGGTAAAATGTCAAGTGGGCAGAAGGAGGATTTCATTTTATCAACCAAACTGATGAGAGCATTCAAAGATACCGGTCGAAGCTCCGATATCAGTGCGACTCAGTGACTGCTCACCCTATGCTCAATGACTTTATTAACCAGAAACACACTAAGGATTAAATATGAAAAGGAAAGAGATAGACACTAAAGCAGTCACTTTGACTCTCCTGTCCACTGTACAACCTGCTGTACTTTAGTCAGCAGCTTGGAAGATGCTTTTGCTTACTGAGTGAAAAACACCATGTGTGTACATCTCAAGATTGTCATATCAAGATTGTGTTACTCCAACAGTTTCAGCAAGTACAGAAACCACCATCAACCAACCAAACTCTCACCCTGGGAGGCCTGAACAGTGCCTTGTTTCTATTTTGGGTTTAATATTTGTTGCAAATAATGGCTGATTTTAGTCTGCATTTTTATCAAGTCACTACATGCATTAGTTCTTCTGTTACCTTAACTGTTTATACTTTTAGCACACATGCCAGATGTTAGAATGAATAACAGAAACAGTTGAGTGATTAAGTGTTCACTGAATACTCAGTTTCAGCATCATAAGAATGTAACCAAGTGAGACTGACTCCCTTCCTGAAACTTGTAAATGTTGCTGTCATTCAAACACATAGACCAGATATGGTCTATTGTTCCTTCCTGTCTAGAAACTAATGCAAATTCCAACAAACAGTTGTAACTAAAGGGGACACACATGCACATTAAGGTAGTATACTGTAGATACACCAATATCTAACTTTTATTTTTGCTATTAGAATAATGTAATGAAAATGACTGATAACATTATCTCTCCATCATCTTTTTTGCCCGTCTATTTGTCGATCTGTCTGCCAGCTGTCTGTTCATCTGTCCACACATCTTTCCTTCATTCCTTCCCACGGACATTTGAACCAAAGACCAACCCGTCTTCCACGTTGTTCAAATTTCACAGCAGTGGCATTGCACCTGTGGTCTGACCTTGGCAAAATCAGTAGCTGTCTGCCTGCCTGACACTGACATCAGGTCAGGAAGTGTCTGGCAATGTCGACACGGTGCTACAGCTCTGTAACCACAAATCAAAGCACAAGTCTCACACCATAGAGTGCCCCAGTACAGTCTGATATTGGCATAAAACAGGCACATACACATTATACACACACACACAACTCAGCCAGAGACGGTGAATAATAAAGCTTCTTCTGTGCTGCCAACAAACCGCTCAAAAGGCATCTGCTCTAATGCACCTTCTGGGATTAAAATACCCTCCTGAGTGGATCTGTGTTACCTCACCCAACCTGTGTGCAGAGAAACCTCATGAGGATACACACTTCATACAAATCATCCATGCCATCTACTGCCAGCCCCCATGCCTGCTGTTAAATGTTAGAAAAGTGGCTTGGTTGTGCCATTGTTTAAATATGGTTTCAGCATGGAGGCCAATAAACACACATCACCCAAAAATCATTCTCATCTCTCATTTGAAAGCACTATTGTAAAAACAACACCCTGGAGCCACATACAGTATATAATAACACAGGCCTGTGTAGCATCACCATTATGCTCACTTTAAAAGGCCTCCTCCAGGGTGCAAGAGCTCTTACAAACAGCTAGTCTTAATAGGATTTAAGTACAAACAGCAGTTTAATCATACTTTACATTGTAGATAACTCAAAATAAAGGACAGGAAAGCTGATGGGTGCTTCATAATCAGGAGAAGCAAAGACACTGACTCCCCTATGTAGGGATGCCTATTAAATACCCACAATCTGAATTGTTTTATAGCAACAAAACATTCATGGATGACAGGGTTACATCTTTTATACTGTCTCGTGTCAATAAACAAGCAACTGTCTGCTATTAGTTTCATAATCAAACTATAAAAGAGTCCCACTTACTGTTGGATCTTTTAGGTAAAATATATTTGTTAAAGCCTTTACTTGGCTGACAACTTTACCTATGTGACACACACTGCAAAGACAAGCTAACCAAGCTTAGCTAGTACTAAAACATAATACTTAAGGGTTTACAGGTGGACGAGGTGTTAGACAGTCAGTATGCAGATGCCACTCTTGTGACACATGGCAGAGCACATGCTAAGCACTGCAACAAAGTAAGCAAAGAGAGAAAGAGTAACAGAGGAAGCAAAAATTCACAGTCACATTTGCGTACACACAATTATGACTTTGCCAACAACATGCTTATGAGCTTTTTAAAACCCTGGGATACTGATTAAGTTACATGGTAAAGGTATTCTTTGGACTCTTAATCTAAAGGGGACCTATTGTGCTTCTCCTTGTTTTCTTTCATATATACAGTGGTGGGTTCACATATTACACATGGCCAGAGTTTTAAGTAATAAGGTCAGCAACTGTATGTGCAAGTAACCCAAAAGCTCAGACCACTCTAACCACTCCATTTTAGACAGCTTTTTCTACTCTTAGCTCTGTATGAAGTCAGTGAGAGTGGGCCTACCTAAAATGGTCATCTCGAGCATACAGCTATAGCTGCGAGCACAGAAGCCCAAACCACCTGCTGTTCAAACCTTCTGTTGGCGAGTTTCACAAATCATTAGAAAGTTGGTTTAAGGGAAAGGGGAAGGGAGCTAAAACAGCTTGTTTCACACAGTGGATGAACTCAGGGGCTACATCACAGCTCAGTGTGAGATAATTAAAGATTATTTTGAACTGTAAAATCCTGCAAAGCTACTCTAGTAGAGTACAAGAAAAACAAAATGACCTGGAAATATGCATAATAGGTTCCCTTAGTTGGGGGAATAATGATGGCTATGTGAGCACTGAAGAAAACTAAAGGTACAAAAAATATATATAAAGCTTGGCAGTGTGGGCACTTAAGTTACTGTAATTTCCCAGCCATAAAAATTCAACGTTGTCTTCAACAGTATTTAGTTCTTTTCGTCACGCTGTCTGAATTAACTGATCATTCAACTAACACCTGAACCTCAGTGGAACTGAAGATGTGTACGGCCTACAAGAAAAAGAAAGTGCAGAACACGCCCTTTTCAAAGGAACTATATACTTTCTATATGACACAAAAACAACCACAGGTGTAATTTTTAATTAAATATTTTTTTTTTTTTTTTTTTTACAAGAAAAAATTTGCTTTGAGAAACCGAGATAAGCAGCTGTGAGCAGAGTGTTTTTTTTAAGGGAAAGTGGCATGTTAATATGGCTAATTTTTTCTACGTACTGTTTGTCTCACACTTCCTGTGACAACATATAAACATTCCTCTGAATGACTCACATCCCTCGTTCTCTCTCCCCATTTCTGTCCTTCTTCATCCATGCCTTGCCTCACTTGTGTGGTGTTCTTAACCTTCCTTCCGATCTTACTCACCCACTAACCAAAACACATGCTTAAGTCTCCCTCACTCACAATATTCTTCGCATTCTTCCACCTCTCTAACTTTGCTGATTGACTCCCCTCGCTGTTTTAAAAACATCCCCATAGTCAGTCAGTGGGTCATGCTGACTCACCTCATATCAACTAGGAAAAGAAGTGTGTACTCAACATGTAGAATCACATTTAACCTAGAAGAAGATGTGTGCATGTCCATCTCTGTGCAGATATGTGTGTGTGAGTGTGTGCACTGGTGTGGCGGGTGGTTACAAAGACACAGTGGAGTCTTTCATTCATGCTGTGTAACAACCACTCTTTGTAGTCGCTCTCTGACACAGAGTGAAACAGGGTAACACTGATTGGTATTCATACCTTAAAGTGAACAGTTTAAGACAATTTTGCACTCTTTGGGTGTGTTTTTGTGCACGTGTGTGTTTCCTTTTACAGTGGGAAGTCAGTCAAGGAGGCTGACTTAATCCACGACTGGAAAAGCTATAAATTACAGCTGTTGCTACAGTTAGGCTTTCCCTGACAAGTGTACTCCTGCACAACACTAGATGTGGGTTTTTTTTTGTTTATCAGCTCTAACCTTAACTTTTCACTTTTTTCATGTTTGAGACCACAACAGACTCAAGGTGAAAATTAGTTGCCAAAATTAAGGAAATAATGAACTCACGAGTACAAGAAAAAAAAATGTATTGATACTTTTATTTTGAAGGGTACAGATAGAGTCTTCCAGTGCATTTCCTGTATTTCAGAAGGCCTTATTTTCTTTTTATGTAAATACATTTTAAGAAGAACTGAAACTATTTATGAGTTGTGGTGGGACGAGCTTCTGCTAGCAACACTTCCTCTTTTGTTTTTCACTTTTACAAGAAAAGGTCACATGTTCTGTGGCTTGTTTACGTCACGTGTTTTTGCCCTATAATTTACATGATACTTGCATATTACTTTAAACACACCGAATGTGAACACTTTAATATTTTTACATTTTTGCACATGAATCTTTTTAATTAAAAGGAGACATTTTTACCCGGTGTGGACCACAACACATAATCTTCATGTGTTTTGAAAGTGCTGGCAAATCAACAAAACTGCTAAATGTGATATTTCATCAGAGTGAGATAGAAAAATAGCATGCTTGAGCATGATTTCAAAATTCTTTTAATCTGTTATCTTCCTTGGTATGTTGCTAATACTTGGGTAAACGGTGAGTCACGTGTAAGGACTGAGCAGGTCGATTAGTAGTGTCTTGTTCATTTTATAGAAAAACCAATGGGCTTAAAAACTGCCCCTTTAACAGAAACATGCTGTTAAAGGGGGCGTACGCACTACTGGCCTGCTCGACTTACTATACATGATGGATGTGACCCCAGGCTCTGCTGTATAAGAAATAATGAATGTAAAAGCAGAATTGAAAAACACAGAACTATCCTCTCTGATTTCTAAGCATTACTTAAGGACTTACATAAACTCATTTACTGCTTCCCAACACTTTTAACTCGAGGTGAGTAAACGCACTGCAGTTTTAATGCCTGACAAACTCCTGAAACTACAAAGAGAATACAAACCATTGCATTTTGGCAGTGTATATATATCATACAACAGCAGTGGATACATGCTACAAAAACACTTTCTCACTCTCCAGCTTCCCTGCCCACTCCTACTACATTTTCCTTCTCCTCTTGCCATCCCTTCTACTTTTTTCCTTCTCTTCCCCCGTTTATCGCATTCCTGCTCACCAATCCTGCCTCTGTTCTCATTCGTATTCCCATCTGTGTGTGTGTGTGTGTGTGTGTGTGTGTGTGTGTGTGTGTGTGTGTGTCTTTGTGTGTGTGTGTGTGTGTGTGACTGTCTGTGTGTGTGTGTGTGTGTCTGTGTGTGTGTGTGTGTGTGTGTGTGTATGTCTGTGTGTTTGACTGTGTGTCTTCATGTGTGTGAGACTGTGTGACTGTCTGACAGTGAGACTTGGTATGTGTGTGACTGTGTGTGTGACTGTGTGTCTCATTGTGTGTGTGTATG
>VUQI01008543.1:6990-17339 GCA_015106735.1 Paratilapia polleni | reverse complement strand
GTCTTTGTGCGTCTGTGTGGCCAGCCACGTAGGACCCTGGAGTTTGGGGATTGGTCCGCCCACTCGCTCTGATGTTAACCATGTAGCGACTGGTCAGCTACAGCATGATTGAGAGGGAAAACACAGTGAAAGGAGAGAAAATGAATCTTTACTGACAAATATAAATTTAACAGGCCAGTTACCATGGAAATGACAGCAGGACTGGAGTGAAATTTGATTATTTTACTAAAAGCGGAGCTGCGGACTTGCTTGGTGTTCGCACTCCTTTCTTTTCCCCAGAGTAAGCTCAAACTCACTTAGCACTTTATAGACAAAACCATTAATAGAGTGAAGACTCAATAACAACTGAGAAAGCATAAACCATATTTAAAAAGCACCAACATTTGGAGAAACACTCCTGGATTATGTTGTGCACCCCATAACACTCTTAAATCCTAACATTTCCTGCCAGTGAAGGGTTCATGCTTTTAGACTACCACAGTTTGGTTTAAAATATAAACTGTGATGGGAGTTCTGGGATTTGGAGGCACTGTTGCAGCTGTTCCCTCCTTTTTCCCCTTTAGGCATACCATCACAGCCCTTATCACATGACCTCAACTACTGCTTTATCAACACAATCTGATATTTTCCAAATATGTTCAGTTCAATTGATTTTAAACTGCACAAGGTTTTTATGTTTCAATTAATTTTAGCTAATTTGGTTAACCATCTGTCCATTAGACTTAGCCAGCTGTTTAGATTTCTCTTCTTGATTTCTACTTTTCCTGCACTTTCAGTGTGTCTTCTGCATATGTGTAATTACAAAAAACAGGTGATTATTTCCTGGTCTGTAACATTTTTTTGGGCTCCATAGCTTTGCTCAGTAGCACCCAGATCCAAAAGCTCCAAAATGTTCACAGAGACATTAATGACACATTAATCAGCCTGGCTAGGTGGCTAGGCTATGGCTATATTAGCAAAGGCTAACTCAGCTATAAGCTGCTCCACTGATAAACATGTATGAAGGTTTAAAAGCATGTCACTAAGCAAATGAAAGGACCAGAACAGTTTAATGTTGATTTATTTTAAGTAAAGTTTCTTGCAGTACTTTGTCAGAAAAAGGTAGAAATGAAAAAAAAAAAAAGAGCAAATTTTTAGGAACATATATTTATGGTTTGATAGTTGTAGTGAAAACGGGTCACTGCTGTCAAATTAGCACATATGCAAGCTGGTAATGTAACTATTTTATTATTTGATCCTTTATGTATCCTGGTAGAAGTCTCACTGAGATTAGAAATGTCTTTTATAAAAGTGACCTGGGCAAGAAGGCAGCAGACAATTGAACATAAACACACATAATTCAATGGGGGTCATTGCAACCAAGTGCACACAATATCCAGATGGAAAGCTGTTTGTGTCTATAAAATACAAACATCTTCGAGCAGCAGCATACAGTCCCAGCACCAGCGGATGGTTGGTGTAGTACCGGTATATGCCACAACTCCAAGAGAGGCATACCGCTGGCCACTTGCCTGATAATCAACAGCGAATATTCAAAGCTTTGTTGAGCAAAATCACCAAACACAGAACTTAAATCGTAATCACACACTGGTATTGAATTATTCACTTGTTTCAGCCTAACTGATGTTTCATTTTCAGTCAAAGAGGGTGATGTTGTGTGACTCCTGTCCTCACTGCTTTCAGGGTTTCCGCCTGTGTACTGCAAAAAGGTAGCCCCATGAATTTTGTACTTTTAAGTTTTAAGCTACATTACATTAGCTTTACACATATGAAACTGCCTAAAATAGTACAGCTAAGAATAATAAGTAGTTTAAAAAAAATTCAAAAGTTAAAAAACCAATACCTGCACAACAAAGGAATATCAGAATTGGTGAAAATTACAGCACAGTCTTTTCTAGTAGCCTCCTGCAAATGCCAGAGTGTGTATAAGTAGCCGTGTTTGGGAATGACTGCTCTATTGGGTAACAAAACCAGGGAGTGTTTCTTTAGCAAAGCAAATGCCACATTAACATCAGCTGCAGGTATTCGCCAAAGCCCTGCCAACATTATAACTCAGTGGCTCCAATTATAATCCTGCAAGAATGAAAAACATGGACTCTTTTAGCAAGGATTCAATTTTATTAAGCTTTTTACTAAATGGATGCCCCTTTTTCCACTGTGTGGTTAACCAACATAAACATTTAACAAGGCTTGTTGCCATGGAATCATACTAAGGCTCGGCTCCTCACAATTACCCATAGCAACTTTAACTGATAGGCTGACTAAGCGGCTGGATGAATATCTGACAGACTGGCTGGCAGCAATGACTGGCTGACTGCTTGTAGCACGTTTAAAGGGATTATGTGAATGGGAAAATAGCTCATAATGAATTCCCTGCTGAACAAACTCCATGCGGTTTTATTAACATTCGAAATGGGCATAAATAAAAGGAGTAAGAGGAAAGGGGAGGTTGACTGATAGGAAATAGTGATGGGTGAAAGGCAACATGTGGATTATGGCATGACTCAGGTCAAAAAGGGAGAGAGAAAACGGTTGAAGCAAAGGCGGCAAAAAAGGAGTAAATCCCAGGCATGCTCCACGTCTTTGTCAGTGAAGAGGGTTCTCCCCGTGTCCGCTCTGCTCCCCGACCAGCTAAAGCTGCCTCTCCAGTTACACTGTTTAGTAGCACGTGCTCCACATCTCCCCGTCTAAATGAGCCCAATGTGTCTCCATCAGTGAACCGACTGTAAATTAATCTCTTTGTTGTCTAACAGCCTAGGCAGGGACTCGATCAGGACAATGAAAAGAGGGAACTACAGTGGATGCAGGCCAAAAATAAGCATCATCATTAGAGATGAATGATGGATGTGTGTCCAGAAATGTGAACTAAATCATTTATGTCCCATTTACATGACAGTAACCTGATCTGCCTGTGACCTGACTGCAATAAATCTCCACAGGCAGATCAGGTCTTACTACAGAGAAACAGCAGATAAAGTCAGTGTGCGTCCATTTGTGTGTTCTTTTTGGACCCTATTTACACAGTTGAAAAGCAGACTAACTGCAAATCATCAGTGCATTAAAGCATGCATGACTGAGTGGATTAGATGGTGAAAGATGGACTGGGATGAGCGAATGAAGGAATGAATCAGAGAAAGACAAATAGGTGTTCCTGACATTGAACAGACTGTCTGGGTATCAGTCATAGTGATCCATGGCCACATCATAGATTAAAAATAAGACCATTCTAATCCCCCCAAAAACACACTTTTTAACACTAGAACAAAGTGCTGAACAGCTTTACTCCTGAGCTCATTTGTTCAGATGTTTTGGACTCTGCAAGGCCTACACATAACATATTAATCCATTATTGGCAGACAATCAAAGCACATTGATTTTAAAATCCTGTCTAGGACCTTTAGCAGGCTTTTGTAACTTTGTAACCTCGTGTTCCTCAAGCTAGTGTCAGAATATCCCCGTCACAGTGTCCACAGTGCTTTATTCTCTGTTAACAGGATGAGCTATTTTAGTGGAAACAAAAGTGTGACGGACTATCTGGTTTTCTGACATCAAATGATTCACAGACCCTTCTATTTATGGCTTTTCCTGGGTGCATTTATACAAGTGTAAATATAAGACAGCCAGACCCCTTTCATTCACTGTAGTGTTAATGGCTAAACACACTGCAACATGACAAGAAATCAACCATTACAGCAACATTATGCAATGGTGGAAAAACTTCAGTAATACTAACTATAAAAAGAGCTACTTTTTCCTGGTAAAAAGTCTGGAAAGGTAACTTTGAATCTGCCTACTACACTTCTTGCACCTCTTGCTAGCCTACTAGGAATTCTCCAAACCTGTTAAGTCCTGTGTTCCTCAGGCTAGGAATAGAATGTGGGTCAATGCCAGCTCAGTGGAGTTGACATGAGCTTACCAACTACTGACGCCAGCAGCTACACCACAGCTGCCGCCAAGTTACATTATAACTCTTCATGTGACACCATGACTGCAGGTCTGATATATGCTGGTGCACTGGCACTCTGCTGATGGTTATACACAGACTTCGCTAAGCCAAGGGAAATCATTGTAAAGGGCCCCCTGATAAGATACATAACCAGACCCCCCACTTTCATATCATTCGGCTCTCGTTTGGTATCACCATTCCCGCATGTTCAAACTACTTCTGCTTTCCTTAAAAGTTTGCTGTTTCCAACATAATAAAATGGGATGCAACAAATAACCAACTGTTCAGAAAACCAGACACAGCTTGTCAAAAATAAGTTTTTCTCTCTGTCGATTTATTATAAAATGATGGTCCTTATTTATTCTAACTAAAACTGACCCCCCCCCCCCAAAAAAAAACAGCTACGCAGTATATTTGACGACAAAGGTATGAAATAAGCCCTACTTCCATTAATAATGGATGAAACTAATTCACAGGTGCGCTTTAAATCCGATTCAGCCAATCAGAACAAAGAGCAGGGCCCGTCTATTTCATGATTAGGCTATAAAAGTGCATGTGCTACTTATAGCCTACATGTGGGTGAGGACATGAAGTTCAACCACATGGCGCTCATGTGAATGATTTAAATGTCTGCCATTCATTGTCTTCAAGTGTTAGGTTCTTCTCCAGTTTCCATCCTTATCTACATGCACGTGTGCCAAATACTATAGGCTATAGAAGCTAGGCCAAAAGCACCGACAAAGGGCCTGTTAATGTTTCTTTATCAACAGTTTGCTTTTGGATTGGACAGACACACAATCCCCATTGCTGACTGACTGACTTAGCCTATGAGGCTACACTGTAGAGCCCTATTACTTAGCAGAGCCGCCTAATCAATACGTTCGATCGGTTTGGAGGCCGGTTATTGTTTGGGGTCTTTACCTCACAGTCGTAGAGGTCCGTTAGCTGGTCGATAATCCACTCCTCCAGGTTCAGTCTCTTCCTCAGCTCCTTACGGTCATATTTGACGGTAACGCGCCCCTGCTTCCGAACTGGTGTCTCCGGTTCCTCCGTGGTACCGGCCGGCGTCTGGAAATATACCCGGGGTTGAGGGCTCGTCTCCGGGCTTGTTACAGCTGCCATTGTCGTTCGGTTTGAGAAAAAAAGAATCCCCCCCGGAGGTGCAGAAGTGTGAACGCGGCGACAGAAAAGAGGCAGAAAACGGTCTGTGGACGTGCGGCTCTTTTCCGCAACGAAAAATCCCGGCTGACGAATGTGTGACTTGAAAATCCCCCGAAGAAGAAGAAACGACGCTGGACCTGATGCTTTTGTTGTCAAAAAAATCGCTCAAAGGGACATTTGCAGCGGCTGGTCGCTTCCACAACACAAAGGGGACCGACGGCTACGGGCAAACGTAAAGTGTAACCGGCTTATTGGGCTATTTACAGCATGCAAACTCTGCTTATATAAAAAGAGAAGGCAGCAGAAGCAGAGCCGGCCTCAACTCTTCATTCAGTACAAAGAGAAATCACAATTCTCTCTCTCTTTCTGTCTGTCCCCACGAGGGGTGCGTGCGCGCTCTCTGACCGGTCTCGAGCGCATCCGACGTACCGCGACTGGGGGGAAAAAAAGAATAAGGAAAAGATATGTTAATTTTAACATTTCCCCATCTTATATCGCCTAACTTTACCACGTGACCCCTCCTGGATTCCACTTTTCTTTAATTAATCGAAACACTTGACAATACTAGCATAATTAAATACAAGCATCAAAGTTACTCGTGCTTGTACTTTTCCTCACAACTTCAAAGACTTGAATTATTTACCCACATGATCTGTTGGGATTTGTTCAACAGCCTGACCTTTGACAAACTGACTTTTTAAATAGCCCGTTAAAGTGTGCGGGGACGCATCATTACATAGACTTAGAGTTAAGTGCACTGTGTTGCACTTTATCCTTACAAAAAGAAAAAATACGCAAATGTAGCTTTCCCTTCAAACACGTCCTTTTGACTATCTTCATAACTGCTATAATGTCTCCTCTAGAATCTGTGAAATCTAGGCTGAATTTGTGCGTTTTCACACCTACATCTCACACTTTGCGAAAATAAGAGCCTTCATTTCACAATACACACAATATAATTGCAACCCATGTTTGCAAAATCGACTTTTTCTCTTCTAAGAGTGCAATCTGTGGCAAGGGTGGAAAGCAGCTGAAGCAGCTGGATTTTCTAGTTTGGTTTTGAAATTTAACTTAATCTGTGATAGACTTGCTGAAGGTGATCCGTGAATAGGAATGCATGCAGTCACATTTCTTCACAGTATGTCCATTGTGCCGTAACAGCAGGGAACCCTACACCCCGACTAGTCTGGTTAATAACAAGAGTTTTAATAATAACAGGAGCGTGAAGTGAAGGGGGGAAGTAAGGAGAGGGAGAGTGCATTCATAATGTCTCTAGCTTGCTCCTTTGGTGTGACTACGGGGGTGTTCACATCTGTCAACATGCTCATATCAGTGTGTGTATGTGTGTGCATGTGTGTGCAACCATTTTACAGACAGCCATGGCAACAAGACATAAAAAACCTGAATTATTCAGTGGGCATGTCTGAAACTTACAGCTGAGTAAGCACAGACAGGCTAACACAGGCTCACGTACGGTACGCACAGTAACTTAAACATCCATGTGTGCTTGCATATAAAAAAAACACCGGTCACTTTTATACCAAAAAAAAAAAAAAAAAACACTTGCCAGAAATTTAATGCTGCAGCGGGTAAAAGAACAATATGCATGTGTGGGTGCATCAGTACACCAGTTAATTTGACTTGCAAGACCTGTCTGGGAAATTTGGGTCTTTTGACTTCCTGTTAAACAGACACAGATCGTTGGAGAGGGAGGTCAGCATGATGTTACCAGGTAATATTAAACTGCAGTATTGGTTAGAGTGAAAAGGTATGGTGTATGCCTGAGAAAATATGTTAAAAACGTCTCCCTGTACAAACTTCAAGCTTGCAAAGATCATGATATTCCAAAATGAGAAGAAAGAGTGGGAATTGTGGCCTGCATGTGTGTGTGTCTGTGTTTCTACAGAGACATACTTTTCTTCTGTGAGAAATGTGTCAGGTGGCTAACCTCTTCTAAATTAAGTATAGCATTTCAAAGCCAAAGAAAAGTATTCATAGCAATTATCATGATGTAACAAAAGGATGGACTCCTCTATAGATACTATATATATATATATATATATATATATATTTCTTTTTTTAATGTAGTTTGCAAAAGTCAGTTATGCAAGAACCAAAGTCCTTTCCTTCCTCCAGCATTGTGATGTTGTCAAGTAAGTACAAGTGCTGTGCATCAGTGCAATTCAAAGCTGTAGGTGTTACTTGAGTATTTTAGTTTTCTGTAACTTTATATTAATTCTATCCTAATTCAATATATGAAATGTACATTTTGCTTTATTAGAGTAAACTATTTTACATGAAAATGAGTTTACATGAAAAGATTTTACACATTTAACATTCAAAACAGGATAGGAACTGTTAACAAACAAACCAGATCTTTGGTTTGTGACTCCGGGATTCATCCTGTAGGATGATAGAAGTAAGGATATGGATAAGTCCCCTTTGGGTTTCCATACAGACTTTAACTCAGTGACATAATGTGGTGTGTTTTAACCTGACCTATACTTTTATTTTGCCCCATCTGTATGATCATATGCCAAAACCCCAAACTGAAATCTGATCTTACTTAATAAAAGCGGTTGTTTAAATCTGTAATTACCTACTTAGATCCACGAAGTGAGAGCTTTACTTTAAGAAACGCTCCCAGAAAGGCAGCGCCAGCTGCTTTGTTTCCTAAAGAGGACATCCACATGGGGGTGCTGTTGATCTGTTCTCCCCTGTGTGGTCAGCTGTGTGACATATTACAGAGACAGGAAGGAGGAGAAACACTCTGTATAAGAAGACAGTTTTGTGTTAGTGCATTTGTCTTAGACCAGCTTCTTTTGAGGTTTACCAACAACAGAAGATGACGGAAGAAATATTCGACAAAACGAGTTGTATTGTATTTCATCCAACGGACGCCATGATTTTGTGGAGCAGTCCACAAAACAATAAATCAAAGCAGAGCCTTGCTGCAGCCTATACTGTATGCTGTATACACAGTGTTGACTCACCTGTGCAAACACACCTGTGCTTCACACAGATTACTGCATATGCACAGGTAGGCACCACCCCTGTATCTTCTTAACAAGTGAGGCATAGCTGAAACTAATATGTCCACATTCCTAACTGTTGCACAATTAACCTTGAAATGTAAAAAAAAAAAGAAAAAGAAAAAAAAAAGACAGTAGTGTTGCCATGCAGCCACTAGATGGCAGCATAGGATTCTATCGCAGTCTTGTAGAGGCAGCGTAATCAATAATCTATGGTAAATGAGTACATTCCTCCATAGGGAGCACTTTTGAGGCATTGGGGAACGGGATTGGCAGTCAGCACTCATCTCATTTGGACAGAGTAGATTAAAATGAATGGAGCTATAATATAAGTAAATCATAGTTCTTGTCATGTGCATTTGCATTGTGTTTGCATGCCTCTTCGGGGGGAAAACTGTAATCAGCACATTGCCTGCACGCCCACATCATAGCTTTTCTCCAAAACACATTGAGAATAATCCTGCAGTGTTATGGAGACAGATGGGTCCGGCCTCCAGTGAACTGTCAGCGACTTCAGGCCAAAATCTCAACAACACTGTGCAGAGTAATCTGATCAAGTTTTCTTTGCTACTGTTGACTGAGTCAGGCCTTTCCCATTAAAGTTAGTGTGTGCACTGTATATGCTTCTGTCTGTTTCTGTGTGCAGAGCGAGGGCAGTGTGTGGAGAGACAGTGAATATGTCTGTGTGTCTTTGCACAATGTGTCTTTGTGAGTCCTTGGCTTTGCGTTGGAGAGAAAGATCTGTTACTAGACTGAGAGGGGAGAAGATATGAGTGGTTGGGGGTCTTCCCTTTCTCCACATCTCTTCCATGTGTCCCTTACTTTGCTCCATTTTTAGCCTCTGTTGCCTTCTTTTGTCTCTTTTCTTAACCCTCTTTGTTAGCAAGCCTTTCTGAACCCTCTTTTTAAAAAAAACCCTATCTTTATCCTCTATCTCTCTAGATTTCTAACTTGTTCTTTTCAAACAAAGAGATTTTAGTGTAAGCAAAACAGGCAGCCAAAGAGAATAAAGATCTCGACTTCCTTGTTGCATGAAAACTAAATGCCTGAGCATGATTAGATCTCACTGCAGTTACATTTCCAGTGAATGAGCACTATTTCTGTGCCTTTCTTTCCCTGCCTTTTATTAAATTATACTTCCTTTTGCTTTGCTTATCTTCCTTTGCTTAATTTCCTTCATTCCTCCATTTAAAAAAACAAACAAGTAACATGTTCTGCTAAGTAGCAGTTTATGACACCTTTAGACCGTGTTTGTAATGTTTCTGAGTTGTGTCAAAGCATGTTTGTGTATGTTGGTAGTTGTCATTTTTGTGCTTGGTTATGGTTTTTAACCATTAGTGGAGTGGCTATCACATTTTTTGACTATTCGATTTGGCAGGCCACAAAGAAAAGCTCAGCCATAACCCTGGCAAATTAGCCAGTATCCTTCTACACCTCCAAGTGACAAATCTCATATAGGGCATGGTTTTTTATGCTGCTTTCACCTCAGCAAGCCGCTTTGCAACCCATCTCCACCCCAGCTCCTCCTTTCATGCTTTCTCCGATTTTATTAATGTCATATCTCTTGTCATTATTGCCTGCTTTGTTCCATGCTAGGATCTTGCAGAGAAGGTCCCAGAACAGAGAAATGCGGGAAAAAAATTATTGCAGGTGGAAATAATCTGCTATTGAATATAGTGGCACTGATGAACTGTATTAGTGAAGAAGATTTAGTCTACAAACTGAAGAGAAATACTTTCTTGGTCTTGTTCTACGCTGCTATATTTCAGTATGACATGGACTGTGGATAAAAGAAACATAGTAGGACGCTCGAGAGCTGCATAAAAGGTTACCAACGGCTACCACTGGCCCGAAGGCCGTACTTTATCTAGACTAAATGAGTGGAATGGTAGACATTAAAAAAAAACAAACAAAACAACAACAACCACATACACAATACACACTTCATGTGTAGTTTTCAGGTCATAAGAGCAGGGCTGAAGCACCCTCCTCAGATCTGGATCTTATTCTAGGTACAGTTAGAAAACCTGTGAGGTAAGCAAAGCCAAGTCATTAAGTATAAATATAAAGCAGTTGCAGACATTCCCTCTGCATTCACTGTTTTATCTGACTGGCACATTTAGTTACCTAATTGCGTGTGTGTGTGTGTGTGTGTGTGTGTGTGTGTGTGTGTGTGTATATATATATATATATATATATATATATATATT
>VUQI01008536.1:0-10007 GCA_015106735.1 Paratilapia polleni | reverse complement strand
CAAAAACCCTTCCCCATCATCCACATGAAAAGCAAGCTATGGAGAATTACCAGTTCTGGGAAGTGGCAGATGTCTTTTTGCTTTATTCTCCTTGCCCTCCTCCATCTTCTCAGCCCTGAACTCCTTCAATCACTCAACCAATCAACATTGTCCTCTATCATTAGTCTCTTGTCAGGAATTTCCCCCCATTTCGCACTTCATCCCTGCTCCCCCTCCCGAGCGTAACCCTTGTCCCCCTCCCCGTTCGTCGTCCTCCTCCTCCTCCACTCCCATGCGAGGATGAAGCCGGATCACCGCTCAGGCTCAGACTCCAGGGCCAGCACCCGCTTACGCTCACGACACTGCTTCTTGTGGGCCGGCCAGTCCCTCTGCTGGCACTGGGAGCCGCAGTAGCGCGCCACCTGGCAGCGACCGCAGATGTTGAACTCGCGCAGCTGTGGAAAAAGACAAGGAACAAGATCATCTTTTGGCTCTGAGCGTACAGAGCTTTTCAAACTGAAATATTATGCCACGCGTGGTACAGCACATACCCTCCTCTCAATGAGTGAACAAGGAGGGTAATGACACTCGTAGTAGGTGCAGGAGCACTCCTCTTCCTCCACCAGCTCCCCGTTAGCGTTGTAGTAGCGTGTGCGGCTCAGCTCCAGATACTGCTCCTCCACGGGGTCGGCTGGTACTTGCTGGATGGCCAGCCAGTACAGAGACTGCTCTCTGAACAAATAAAGCAAATACGGGAAGAAATGTTAGGTACATATTACTTGCTTAGCATAACCCTGGAATAAGTCATGACAAAAAATAAATAAATAAAAAATAAAATCACAAGGATTTAAGACTCCTCCCCCCCCCCAACATCTGTCCAGTGTGTCCTTTTTGCATTCTCACACATACCTACAACCAAGAAGCCAGACACACGTCAGCCTTGAGCACAGTCCAGATGTGGTCTTACCTCTGCTTGCTGGAAATCTCCTCTGGCTTAGGGCTCCAGCCCACTGGCACCAGTCGCAGGTTGTCGAGTCGGTTGTCCACCGTCACAGAGTTGATGTGGATGACTTGAAAACTGGGGGCAATGCCTCCTCTGTGCTTCTCCCTGAGTAAAGGCATTTAAAAAAAAAAATCAGCCAGTCTGCAACCAACAGTGCAAAAACCTGATCTCGTATAAGAAGAGTGTTAATTCCAAGGGTTTTGCTGAGCAAGGTAAACATAGGATACTATGCAACAATCAAGCTCAATAAGAAGGCAACGCTGACTCAAAACTTGTGAGATACACAGGCTCCGACCCACTGAAGACTTCCTTGAGATATGAAACCAATATGAAGCATTATTAATACCGGCAAAGAATTATCTTTGAAGGCAAGGTCATCTACCAAGCTTCAGTCTGCACTAGTTCACTACATAACCTTTAACTGGTTATGTTTACAAACTGTAAACTGGATCACTAAACTGTTGATGGTTTAACTGACAACTGCGACATGGTCTGTAAAAGCAGTGATTTCGCAATTTTAACTTTTTTTTTTTTTTTTTGGGCAGCTGAAGCAATACTCATCAGCATCCACTTGTCTCATTCGTCAACTTTTAGGCCGATTAAACTGAGATTACCCCATCGAGGATACTTTCACAACAATCAGTCTTGATTCCAGATTCTCCAGCAGAAGAAAAACAACCTTGATATAGAGAAAAAAAAATAACTTACCAGAGCAGCTCGTGCAGCGGCCTTCCTGCCCAGCGGCCTTTGCCAATGTCAAAAGCATAAGCAAAGATCTTAGCTCCATTGCCATCTGCATCTACTTCCATGCGTGCCTGGAAACGGAATAATATAACTTTATATTGTCTCTCTTCGTTGCACATTTGTTACTGCATTCTCATAGCTTACCTCAAAGGCATAGTTCTCCACCAGCGGTATGTCCTGCTCATCAATCAGTGTGTACTTTGTCTGAAATAAGAAATTTTAGAAGGCGGGGGGGTTATTTTCATGTTTAAACCTAAAACTGTAACATCCATAACTCTTAGAGCAGCAGCATCTTGCCATGAGACAGTTTCATGTTTGTGAATGTGCCCTGCATGAGACACCTGCCACAAACAGAAGGACTATTTTCTTCTAGGAATCAGAGGTTTTTCTGGCCCATTTCCACCTTTCACACTCTGTTGCATCTCAAACTTTTACAGTGACCACAGCTGGACTTAAGTTTCAGCACGTTTATGGAGTATAAACCAGTATGACTTGTTTCAGGAGCCACCTGAGCTCTTTGTTAACGTGAGATACCAACACGTTAAATGGAAGAAACCTTCCATGTGATACTTTGTTCTGTCTGCCAGACTACTGTGTGTGGAGTTTACACGCGTGACATCATGTTTATAGTTGAGTGACTGGTGACCGGAGCCCACGAGCCCCGTCACTCAGCAGGTGGGCAGCCGATTGGTCAAGGTTCAAACAGGGCTTATCCCGAGTGTGTCCTGACACCACCACCAGCAGCAGCAGCAGCAGCAGCGGGCGCTTTTTGACCCACAGTTTAAAGTCACATCGGCGTGAAGCGTTACTTGTCGTGCTTAAAGCCAAAATCGGTGCCACAGATGACGGGCAGAGGGTCGTCCTGCCGGTGCTTTGTCACACTGCACAAAAGAATCCGTTGATGGAGCGTGGCAATGGCTTCCTCATTAGCCGACACTTCAAGATAATCCCAATAACACAGCTAGCGTGGCACTCCTAATTGTACCGCCGAGTCTTGGTGTGACACCGCCGCTGAAAGATTTCTACCCTACAGACAGCGGCTGTGACAAAAATAGAGCGCATGTTTACATTTCTAGCACTATTTGATCACTAAATATTAGCCAGCAGCTAGCGTAACGCGCTAGCTGCTAGGAGCTACCGTTAGCTCCTAGCGAGTCTGTGGTAGCGGCGGAGTTTCAGAAAACCAGTCTGGCTCGACACGGCCGGCTTTTCTAATCCGCTCAAATGCCGCTAAATCGGTAAAGCTAAACTACTCCCGCGTCGGCGACTGCTTCATAAACATTAAATCGGTTGACCAGCACTGACTGACCATGGCTAACTATGTTTTTTCCACTGCCTTTTGTGATCCCCGCGGGCCCTCCCCCGGCCGCACATGGCAGCCCTGGGATCCAGCTCACCTTCCCGGCCACACGGCCGAGTCGTACGATCCCGAGCTTAAAATCCGACATCAGGAAGACGGGCGGTGGCGACACAAAGAGGCGCAGGCTCCAACCTAAACTGTATTCAGGTTTAAAACTCGCAGGGGCAGCCCCTCAGCCCCGCTGCCAGGTTGCGTTGAGCAGTTTCTGTGACTCCGGATCTCTCCGGCAGCAGCCCAGCCTCGGTGACACACCGCCGCTGGCGCAGGAAAGCCGAGCGAGCTGCTGCTGCTGCTGGAGGGGCGGGGCGGGAGGAACCACTAATCAGACCGCCCAATCAAACGTGGCGTTAAGATATTTAATCCAATACGTCATCTCACAATGCCCAATAGGAAACAACAGTTTTAAAAGACCGCCTGTTTTCAGTTTTAACGTCATCACACTCTCGTGACCACTTCCAGCCATTTTCGCGCGAAATGTTTGATGGCTGGGTGGGATTATTGCAGAGGGGTTTGACGTCATGGTGCGTCGTTTGCTTCTAAATTTGGTGAGGGGCACTGAGTATGCAATGCATATATCTACAGAGAGAGTTAAGAATGATTCATAATGCAAACCCAGTAGAATAAAAGAAAGTGGTAAACATGGATAAAAGAACAACATAAGAAGGAAAAGAAAATTTAAAAAAAGAAAGGACGCAGTAGTGTAAGAAAACGATGAGTCACTTACGGTTCAGAATGATGGGCAAATTTGTTAAATTTTGAAGTGAATACAAGTTAGAACAAACACAATAAAAGGAGAAAATTAGCTAATCTTCAGATGTTAGTTTATTGTTACTTTTAACAAACAATAAAGAAACTGTTGAAATAGTTTGTTCTGAATATTGAGGTGTATTTATGAAGGTTGGTTTCTTTTCATGATCACCTTGTTGATTGACTGCATAACATTTGCTAATATTTAGTGGAAGCCATTTCTCTCTTCATGTGTGCAGTACTTCCTGTGCCACTTGTTGCTACACAACTCCAAAACAGAATATCCAGCAGCAGTAACTTAAAGTAATTGCTTTCTGTATGACTTTATCAGTCTCTGACATCATTGTGGAGGAATTTTGGCACACTCTTCTTTACACTGTTGCTTCAGTTCATTGATGTTTGCAGGCATTTGTTTATACACAACTCTCTTAAGGTCCTGCCACAGCATTTCAATCAGGCTGAAGTCTGGACTTTGACTTGGCCTTTGCAACACCTTGATTCTTTTCTCTTTCAGCCATTCTGTTGTAGATTTGCTGCTGTTGTTGGGATAATTGCCCTGCTGTATTACCCAACTTCAGCCAAGCTTTAGCTGTCAGACGGATGGCTTCACATTTGACTCTAGAATACTTTGGTATACAGAGGAGTTCATGGTCGACTTAATGACTGCAAGGTGCCCAGGTCCTGTGGATGCAAAACAAGCCCAAATTATGACCCCTCCACCGCCATGCTTGACAGTTGGTATGAGGTGTTTGTGCTGATATGCTGTGTTTGGTTTTCATAATTCAATCTTTTTCTAATTGTACTGTCATGACCTTTAACATTTAACATGCTGACTGAGGCCTGTAGAGTCTCAGATGTAGCTCTTGGGTTTTTTGCAGTTTCTCTGAGCATTGCACAGTCTGACCTTGGGGTGAATTTGCTGGGATGTCCACTCCTGGGAAGATTCTGGAGTTGTGTTAACAGTGGGAAAGAAAAACTCCTTTTTAACAGGAAGAAACCTCCATCAGAACCAGGCTCAGTGAGTGGAACCCATCTGCTGTGATTGGTTGGGGGTAAGGGGAATGTGAAGAGAAAAAGGAGAGCATAGGGAGACAGGACAAAACAAACTATGGGAGAAAGAAGACAGAATTTAATGACATGCAGTAGTAGTGTATACAATAATGTATACCATTATTGTAAATTTAAATTTAGATTTAAATTTAAAAGATATTAAGACATGATCAGACAAAAGAGGGTTTTCCAGAAATACAAACCCAATTCCAAAAAAGTTGGGGAACTGTTTAAAATGTAAATAAAAATAGAATCCAATGATTTGCAAATCTCATAACCCCACATTTTATTCACTACAGAACATAGAAAATGTAACAAATGTTTAAATTGAGAAAATGTACCATTTTTTAAAAAGTAATTAGTTCACTTCAGGGGCAACAAAAGGGTGGAAAAGTAAGTGGTACTAAAAAGAAACAGCTGGAGGAACATTTTGCAACAAATTAGGCTAATTGGCAACAGGTCAGTAACATGATTGTGTATAAAAAAAGAGCATCTTAGAGAGGCAGTCCCTCTGAAGCAAAGATGGGCAGAGGGTCACCAATCTGCAAAAAACTACCTCTTCAAATTATGGAACAAATTCAGAATAAAGTTCTTCAACGTAAAATTGCAAAGACTTTGAATATTTCATCATCTACAGTACATAATATCATCAAAAGATTCAGAGAATCTGGAGAAATCTCTGTGCACAAGGGACAAGGCCAAAAATCAGTATTGGATCCCCTAATCTTCAGGCCCCCAGGCGGCACTGCATTAAAAAAAGGCATCATTCTGTCATGGAAATCACTGCATGGGCTCAGGAACACTTCCAGAGACCATTGTCTGTGAACACAGTTCACTGTGCCATCCACAAATGCAGGTTTAAAGCTCTATAATGCAAAGAAGAAGCCATATGTGAACATGATCCAGAAAGGCCAGCGTCTTCTCAACTTTGCCTCAAAATGGATTGAGGCAAAGTGGAAAACTGTTCTGTGGTCAGATAAATCAAAATTTGAAACTCTTTTTGGAAAACATGGACACTGCATCCTGTGGACTAAAGAGGAGTGGGACCATCTGGCTTGTTTTCAGTTTTCAGTTCAAAAGCCTGCCTCTCTGATGATATGGGGGTGTATTAGTGCCTATGGAATTGGCAGCTTGCACATTTGGAAAGGTGCTGAAAGGTACAGTATACACAGGTTTTAGAGCAACATATGCTCCCATCCAGATGACGTTTTTTTCAGGGAAGGCCTTGCATATTTCAGCAAGACAACTAGCAACTGGTCTCATTAGTTCCCAGACTTTTAGGAACTATTGTTAAAAGAAAAGGGGATGGTACACAGTGATAAATATGGTCCTGTCCCAACATTTCTGAGACATGTTGCTGCCATCAAATTCAAAATGAGCTAATATTTTCTCGGTTTAAACATTTGATATGTTTTCTGTGGTCTACTGTGAATAAAATATGGGTTTATGGGATTTCAAATCATTGCATTCTGTTTTTATTTACATTTATTTACAGCGTCCCAACATTTTTGCAATTGGGGTTGGACTATTAAATGATCAGTTTCTATGCCATATATCAGGACAAGATCAAGAGTGTGATTATTTTATCTGAACTGAGCACTAACTCAGATCTGAGAAATCAGATAAAAACTCTGAGTAAGGGACAGACAGACTATAGACAGCAACCTTAACTCTGTTTTCCAGTTAGGGTGCACAAGGCTAAAATTAAGGCTTTCAAATGAATCATAACCCTGTCTGGGTCTTCACCACTCCTCCTCCTCTGCCTGTGCTTCAAGGGTTCTGACAGTATGACTTGGGATGTTGATGTATTCATCCTGCTGCAACCAAGTTTCTGTAAGGCTAAATAAATCAATATGTTGATCAATTATTAAATCATTTACTAACAGGGACTTAGAAAAGAGAGACCTTATGTTTAATAGTCCACATATAATTATTTTGCTCTTTGATGAGGTTGAAACAGTTATGTTATTCTTTCTTTGTGAATGTTCATGGTTAAATCAGATTTTGCTGATTTTTGATTTATTTGTGTTAGGTGGTCTGGGAACAGACACAGTCTCTATTGGGGTGGATTTTGGGGAAGTGGCAGGAGGAGGGAAGCTGCAACTCCTACCTGCCTCTCTGCAGACTGAAATAATTGATTGAATGTGCAGAGGAAGACATGCAAAACTTGGAATATGAGGGCATTAAATATGAATCATTATTAAGGAAGCCTATCGTGTAGATTCAGCATTTTAAATAATGTTTATGGTCTCTGGCAGTTTCATCAGGAACCACACACTGACCTATCATGTGTTCATCTACAGCCCACATCACATCCCAACATGTCACATTATGTTCAGTTAAGGGAGTCAGCACCCTCTGGAGATCAGGAGCTGTATTACAGAAACCTCCAACCAAGGAACTTGAGTTAGATATACAGTGCCATGAAAAATGATTTGCCCCCTTCCTAATTTCTTAGTTTCTTGCATATTTGTCACACTTAAACGTTTCAGATCATCACACAAATTTTAATATTAGACAAAGAAATCCAGAGAAAATACTGTATTTACTCGGGGTTTCTTTGTCTAATATTAAAAATTTTAAATGATGATTTCATTTATTAAGGGAAAAAAGATATCCAAACCTACCTGGTCCTCTGTGAAAAAGTAATTGTCCCCCTTGTTAAATCATGAATTAACTGGGATTAACCACATTTTGTGGAAAGCTGAGTTCAATTTCACTAGTAATCACCAGGCCTGACCTGTCAAGAAATCACTTAAATAGAACCTGTCTGACAAAGTAAAGTAGGCTAAAAGATCTCAAAAAGCAACACATCATGCCACTAAAGAAACTCAAGAACAGATGAGAAAGAAAGTCATTGACATCTATGAGTCTGGAACAGTGGTGGAGGTGAGCAGGAGTGGCCGGCCTACCAAAATTACTCCAATTGGCGCATTGACGACTCATCCAAGAGGTACAACATCTAAAGAACTGCAGGCCTCACTTGCCTCAGTTAAGGTCAGTGTTCATGATTCAACAATAAGAAAGATACTGGACAAAAATGTCATCCATGGGAGAGTTCTAAGGAGAAAACCACTGCTGACCAAAAAGAACACAAAGAATAACACAGGATTTCATAAAAAGAGCATCATACCAACAGTTAAACATGGTGGTGGTAGTGCGATGGTCTGGGGCGGCTTTGCTGCTTCAGCACCTGGACGACTTGCTGTAATTGATGGAATCATGAATTCTGCTCTCTACCAGAAAATCCTGAAGGAGAATGTCTGGTCATCAGTTTGTTCCCTGAAGCTCAAGCAGACTTGGGTCATGCAGCAGGACAGTGATCCAAAACACACCAGCAAGTCCATCTCTGAATGGCTCAAAAAAAAAAACAAAATGAAGGTTTTGAAGTGGTCTAGTCAAAGTCTGGACTTAAATCCGATTGAGATGCTTTGGCATGACCTTAAACAGACCGTTCATGCTCGAACATGGTTTCTCTTTGGAAGACATGTTCTTACACCAGCACAACAGCAATATTTGGACTGAAAATAACCTAATCCCCAAAAAAATCTTACTCAAATAGGCTCCTGAGGATCTGCATCATAGCAGTAGCTGCATTCACACTAAGCTGGATGTGAACCTTCCTCTCATGTCATACCATGATGGCAACTGGAACTTATTGCTCAGATAATGAGGTCTTTTAGCCTTAATCCACAATAGTTATTGTGTTGGGATCATCAGTTGATACATAATTATCTTTTCTGAAACTATATGAATCTGGTGCTTGATTGGCTATCAGTCTGCAATTATTATTGTGACTACTACACAAACTGCTGTGAAATTATTTAACAAAGTGATTGATTTATCTTAAGCAACATGGTTCATTGGGGGGGGGGGAGATAAATCAGTTAAACAAGCAACACAATAATGGTTTTCTTTCTACATTGTAGGGTCTTTACAATATTAGAGAGAAAAACATACAGATGACCCACTGTGAGCAAGCACTTGGTGACAGTAGGAAGGAGAAAAAAAACAAAAAACAAAAACAAAACAAACAAAAAAAAAAAACTCCCTTTTAACAGGAAGAAACCTCCAGCAGAACCAGGCTCAGGGAGGGGCAGCCATCTATTGTGACTGGCTGGTGGTGAGGGGAAAAATTTCCCATCATCCCCCCCCCATGCAAACTCCACACAGATACCAGGTTCACAATTCTATGGAGAGAAATTAGAAATCAAAATGCTTGTGAATGTGTATTATACAATCTACAAAAGAAATAAGATTTACAAATGTGTAGAACAATTTGTGTGTAGTTTGAAGTACTCAAAAACAGATCATTGTACACAGTTTTCAATTTTCCATTTACAGATCATGTAATAGATTTGTGTCCATTTAGAGATGAATTTCTCTTCATACACTTCAAAGCCTGGATCTTTCGATGTGACGCCACAATGCTAGTCCTTGTGCCACCATGTGGCCCATGTAAAGAAACTCCACGTTCCTCTGCGGTCCATCATGTCCAGGCGGCAGCAGCAGGTGAGTTTCCTCTTTATCCAAGAACAGAATCTCGTGAAGCAGTTCTTCTTGGTGTCCATGCCATCATCTGAAAGTCAGCAGCAGACATTAAATATTTAAGCTATGTATTTAGCATAAAAAGTTGCAAGAGTGTTGAATGTCTAAGTTGGAAAGAAATGATGTTCTTACCAGAGGTGATGAAGAGAGCTTTGAGTCCAGGTCGCTCCTGAAGGTGTCCACGGTGGAAGTAGAAAGGCTGTATCTAAACACAGGAATATATAAGTTAGTATGTTAGTCTTGTATAAGGATGCCTTTATGTTTTCTAATGGAGGTATAAATCTCTTTAAAAGATTAGAAACGGAAATGATCTTACCTGGTGTCGCCGTCATCAAATTCTGTTGAAGAAGTCAAAAGTATGCACCACGAAGACACCTGGTGACAGGGTTTCGGTTATCCTGTTGAATAAAAACAAAGTTAATTGAATGTATTTGAGGCAGATGCCTACTGTCACATAACAGCTGTGTGGAAGATAGGAAGAGGACCCAAATGCAGGACTCAAAGACAGAACTAAACTCAAAAACTCAGCTTTATTGCTGGAAGTCCAAAAATCCTCACAACAAACCAACTCAGGAA
>VUQI01008535.1:1857-14475 GCA_015106735.1 Paratilapia polleni | reverse complement strand
ACAAAAAAGCAGAAAAAATAATAAAGCACATTAGTATTTTTTGATTTAAATGCCAAATTACAGTTATTTACTTGCATTCCTGAACAGAAAATTTAATTTTAGTGGTTGAATGTTGTGCTTGATTAATTTCTGACTTCAGTCCAGCGTGCCGGCTCAAATTTGGCTATAAAAACGTGAATTCAGTTTGAAATTCCTCACTCCTGTTCAAAATGCTAAAACGTGGAGAACTCACTGAAAAGGAAAGAGTCCACATTAAAGCACTCTGTGAGGCTGGATGGTCTTTCTCGTTTTTACAGGTGGTCTAATAAATTTGTTAAGTAATGTATACATACAGTTCAGTATATATAGGCTTGGGATCTTACATATATAGAGTGATGAAATTTCCACACTGGTGATAAAAGTTACTGTAAATATACTGTAAATATCCAAAACATTTGAATATGCAAATATGAGCCCTGGCAGGACTCACTGGGTAGGCTTCCAAATTGTGTAAACTGTAGTTTGAAGTGAGAATCTTTAACAGCGTGGAGGACAGAGAAGTGAGAAACTGAACATTGACTATTATCATTCATGAAGTTACACACACAACTAAGAGGGCATTCTTCTTCTGTTGCATCTACACCTTTGTTTTAGACAGCTGACAGACAGAGATAAGCTTCTTGGAAGTCTAAATTGGGGAGGGGCAGTGAAGTTTTCACTGCTGATAGGCTGAGGGTAAAAATATGGCCCTACCCTCTTGGGTTTGATTAGAAGTGCTTTTACTGACTGTTGAGCTTCCTTCTGCAGGATGAATTCAGATGAAGGCATAAAATTGACACTGTTGAAGCCAAAGCAAACCAAAATATGTACTGGTGGCATCATTTGATCCACACCTGATATGGGGCAGCGGCGGAAATCCCCACTGGCAAATAATGCACCCTCCTTCGATAAAAAAAACTTTTAAGGTTAATGGTTTCACCCATATTACATTTTGGGTTGTGTTGCATATATGCAGCTATTAGTAAACACATTCAGAAAAAAAACACCCCCGCTGGATAATGCATCCACACTCCAACTTCATTTCTGTAGACCAGTGGATCAAATTATCTGTGCATATTTGGCCATTGTGGTTTGACAGTGGGAATTTCATACATTTAATAATGACCTTCTGAAATAATGATGGATGCATTACCCTTCAGTCCTGCTGAATAATGCATCCATTGCTCAGCACTCAGTAAACAAATAGCTCTGTTAACAGCACAGACTTTGTGACTTGACACTGAATGACTGGACATTCAGTTTCCACATTCCACCCCCCCCCCCAAATTAGTTAGTAGTGCCTGAAAAGCTGCTAATCAAAGAAACAGTGTGAAATAATAGGACTATACTGCATTTATTAAGTCTAGTAAAACATTGATGACTCTGAACAAAGTTGGAGTACAAACCCTACAAAGGAGCAACTGCCCAGGGGTCCCAAAACCACAGGTTCATTCATCTCCATTGTTATGTCAATTTGTTAAGCACCTTGTCTCCAATCTTGATCATGATTTTCAGGGCACAGCTGCAGTGAGGGAAGCACCCAGCAAGGATCTGGAGGTCACAGCTCTACTTTTATTGTTGTTCTTCTGGCAGTATAGCAGGAGGGCACCAAGTGCAAACTTGAAATAGTTTGCAGCTGAAATACAGATGAGCACTTCCAAATCTGAGGCCATTGTTACCTCCCAGAGAGAAGGTGGACTTACAACTGTAAACGGACGGTAAAAGGGGCAATGAGATTGCCCAGATTTTCTAGTGATGTGGGTGCTGTTTTTTGGTGGTGAAGAGGGAGCTGAGCCTTAGATGGTCATCATCCCTGCCCCTCACCTATGGTCATGAACTCTGGGTAATGATTGAAAGACCATGAATACAAGCAACTGAAATCTGTTTTATCCACAAAGTGCCAAGGTCCTTTCTCTTAGATTGGGTGAGAAGTTCTGAAATCTGGCAGGAACTAGGAGAAGGCTTGCTGTCACTCCACACTGAGAGGAGCTAGCTGATTTTGTTCAGGTACCTGACATAGATGCCCTCTGGTCACCTCCCTTTAGATGGGGCTCTGAGGCAGACCAAGAGAGCAGACTGTGGCTTCCCAGAAGAAGCTGGAGGAAACTCTGGCGACAAGGAGGCGTGTGCAACACTGCTGCCCTTATTGCTGTCCCAGAAATGTATTGAGTGGTTTAGAAAATAGATTAGATGCTGTGCTGGATGCTCAGCAGCTAAGGGCTGAAGACTGAAACTGAATAAGAATAGTATTTTACAATGGAGTTGCTTTCATGTGCGTTGTCTGTGCTCTTGTGAGAAGCAGGGAGCAGAATTCAGGACACCTGCCAGTAAACTTACTGTTCCGCTGCTCTGTTCACCCTCTAATGTCAGAAAAGAGCAAATGGGCTCGGACAGCAAAGTACGTCAGAAAAAACAGGCGAGCCACAAACCTCTTGCTTCCTGTCTTCATGTGTTTGAGCAAATGTACTGTAGATAAAATAGTTTCAAGACCCACTTTTATCTCCACACAACCGACAAATCCAGGATCAGTGAGAGCAGCGTACAATCAGCTTGCAGCCTATTTATGCATCTGAAGGGCTTTTGGTGACTATTTTAAGGTTCCCTTTAAGTCCACGTCTTAAAAAACATTCCAATACAGTCTGAAGAGCACTCCCAAAGACTGCATATTAAAACAATCTACAATACACATTTCTGTTGGTCCCCTCTACAAATAAATATAATGAAAATGGAAATAATAAAAGGGAATGTTTCCAGAAATCGCCTTTTATTCCATTTCTCACTATTGTTTCTTAATGCTTTCGAACTATATGGAAGAGTTTAAAAAAAAAAGATTAAAAAAAACCAGCTTTGTCAGTTTTTATAATCAAAATAATGAGTCATTAAGGACAGAAAAGCAGGACAATGACAACATTTCTGAATCAAGAAAATTATTAAGGCTGCCAAGGACATGAACTTCACATAGAAGCAGGTTTACAGCAAGGGTGGAATGTCTGAAGAACAAATGGGTGTTTAAAAAGCACAAAGAATTAGGTGAAATGTGAAGTTAAACACTGGCTGTGAATAAATCTGACAACCTGATGAGGTGAGAGCAGGGGCAGAAAACAGCATGCTTTGGTTTAGGATTACCGCTAGAACAATCACAGAATTATCTTGCTGTTTTCAAACCACATGTAACTATTACTATATGATTTAAAGGTTCCTCAACACTTGTGGTCATTTTCACCAACACAATTACCTCACCACACAGTCCATATTTCTCTATCATAGGGAGTTTGCAATTCAAGTACTTCTGGTCCTTAACAGCTGATTTGTACATAATGCTAACTCTCGTCTACGAAGTTAACAAGAATGAACTCTTCAAATTAAAATATTCCTTGTTTTTAAAGAATCACTTTGATTTAATCACACAGTAGCTTGCAAAGACAAAGAACAGAAGGAGATTCACCAGAACACTACAAGGTGTAATTGTGTAATTCTTTCTTTGTGAAAGATTAACAAAGTCAGTATTTCTCAAAGGTGTGAAACCAGTGGTGTTGTAGATTAGTGGAAGAGTGGGAAATCATTTACTGGAGTCACCTGAATCTTAATGCACAGGATAAAAGACCAAAGACCAAGGCCATAAAAAAGTGGAATAATGCTTTGCTTCGGTTCAGCTGTGTTTCTTCAAAGAGAGTACTGTTGTCTCTGAGCCCCTGACACATCCAGTGACTTGGGGAGGCATAAAGGATTCTGATACAATGGAGGACCTCTGGCTGAGGTGAAAAGGTAAATGTTGTTTTCCATCTCTGAATCTTGTATATTGTAAATAATTACATCTCATTTATAATCAGCCCAGTCTGCTGTGCCATTCAAACAGAACTAAAAGCAACAATGTCAACAATAAGAATATTGTGATAAATGTTGTGGCTGTAAAATCAGGTCTCTCTAAACAGATCTCTGCACCAGACATAAGAAATGATTTGCTAATTCTTGGACGGAAGTCTCCTGTCAACAACTATGTAAATTTGCTACAGTTATGCCACTGTAGTCAAGAATTAGACAGATTAATTAAGATTCAGACATCTTGCGGATCATGTAGTTGAGGATTCCTCCATGGCGGAAATATGCCAGCTCCACATCAGTGTCAAATCTCATCCGCACTTGGAAAGTTTTCCCCGTGTCGAGCTGTGAGGGCAGGAAGACACCGGGTTAGGTATCACAGTCAAATATACGTGTATAGCGCAGTGTTGCACCCTCTTTGTACGTACCTTGACATCTATGATCATTCTGGGTGTGAGCTGCTCGGGGATGACAATGGTGTAGCGCTCGCGGCCAGTCAGATCCAGACTGTCAGCTGTGTCTCCTGGTAGATACTCCAGAGGAATCACCCCCATCCCGACCAGGTTACTGCGGTGGATCCGCTCGTAGCTCTCTGCTAGAATGGCCTTGATACCCTGCAAACAAAACCAAAAACCTGGAACCCTGCAAACAACTATGTGAGCAAAAAAAAAAAAAACCCAGAAAAACAAAATTGTTTCAGCTCACTAGTAGAAAGGGGCCCTTTGCTGCCCAGTCTCTGGAACTCCCTGAGCCGTACTCCTTCCCTGCTAGAACAATCAGAGGGACACCGGACTGCTGGTACCTCTCTGCAGCATCAAACACATCCAGCTGGAAGAAGAAGGGGAACAGGGTTAGTCCACATGTCTACCTGAACATGAGAATCATCACTGATGGTCACAAGGTATGTTTGTTTTGTTATGAGTGTCCACTGAAGCACCGTGTCATAATGCAAACAAGAATAAAATCAAAAACACACAGAGGAATGTCTGCTTTTATGGTTAAAAAAGTAAGGAAACAAGATTTGGTCACAACACTAGCATTGCCTTATGTTAGCGTGTATTTTGTGTCTTGTCATGATCAGACAATGGGCCCCATCTCCATACATCGCTAAAAAGTTTTCAGACCAACTGGGAGAATGGGGTCTCCCAATTGATCCTGGGTACACTGATTCAGTTCAATCGGTTCTTCAAAGCCACAAACAAATTAGATTACCCAAGCAAAGTGATGACATAAGCAATCTTCCTACTCCTGAAATTAATTCTTCAAAATGTGCTTTTCTACAGCAGCATGGCAATTGCAATTAACCCTCTGAGTCCAAGTCATCATTGATGATACCCCAACCCTAGCTCCTAACCCTAACCCCTTTTCCTGGGGGTTGCAGTGTCAGTTATAACCTGAACAATAATTTCAGGATCTGGCAACAAGGGAATATGGACACCTGACCCAGTCATCTTTCCTAAACCAAACTATGTTTTTTTTTTTTGTTTTTTTTTTAAATTGCCTAACCCTAACCAGGGATTTTATCATCTAACCCACATTTTATTCTAAACCTAACTACAGGACTCCAATGCCTAACCCTACAACAAGTCAACCCTAACCAAGGGACTTTAAAGGACTTTGTCCAGCCATGTGGATTTATCTGCTTGACGCCAGATGGAGACATTTTTGGACAAACATTTAACCCCAACCAGACAAAGGCATTAAACTAATCTAAGATCAATATTAATTGTATATCTTAACTCAATTAGGTCAGCCTAGCTTAATTTAGATAATTGAGAGGTTATATTTAGGTGCTGATCTCTCAGGTGAGTGACACCTTTTGGCCCTTTACTCCAAACTGATACTGATCGATGCATTGGATTGGGGAGGGTCTTCGCATCAATCCTGATCCTAACCCTATGTTTTGGAGACAAGCAAAAAATGTAGATAGATTTCGATGCATCTCAGCTAGAACGATTTTTCTTTCCTGCCCTGATTGCCCAAAAAAAGGCTCAAAACATGAAAGAAAGACAAAAGTATATTTAAACCAACTTTCAGATAACATAGTAATGCGACATAAAAGTCGACCAGAAAAATGAAATTCAAGGACTCAATTCAGTTCAATTTTATTCATACAATGGCCATTCCCAACAAGTCATCAGAAGGAAAAGACCCTACAATATTAGAGAGTACCCCTACGATTAGATGACCTTTGACAATGGTATGAAGGAAGATCTCCCTTTTAACAGAAAGAGACCTCCAGTCTATAAAACCAGTGCCAGGGAGGGACAGCCTGAGACTGAGGAAAGAGAAGAGAAAAGAGGAGCATAGAGAAATCAAGGACAACAAACTGGACAAAACACCAAACATGGAAGAGAGCAGAATAAAGCTAACGGCTTCTAGAGGACTTCCCATGAAGTCCTCTAGCAGCTGGAGCCAGTTGCAGCAAAACGTAGTGATGATTCAGGGTCACCTAAGCTTTATCAACAAGGAAAATTTTAAGGCTAATCTTGAAAAATCGAGAAGGAACCCGTCTCCTGAATCCCAACTGGGAGCTGGTTCCATAGGAGAGGGGCCTGACAGCTGAAGGCTCTGCCTCCCATTCTACTGTAGAAAACTCTATGAACCACAAGTAAGCCTGCAGTCTGAGAGCAAAGTGCTCTGTCTGGATTAGGGTTTAATTTATTTCCTGAAAATCAGACATTTTAAATCCAGAGACATGAAGACAGTTTTCCCAGGATTCCCAGGAAATAAACTTGTTTCTTTTTAATAATAACTTCAGCTGCGCCCTGGGCATTTAAAGCAGCAAATACAACAAGGAGAAATATGCATGTGTGTGTTCACATTCTGATCATTATTAAGGCAAAAAACACAATTCATGTTCATTAGCATGAATAAAAACTACGTTCACATCCAGCACACTGTGTGAAGTATTATGGCCGCTCCACTGGTGCGAGGCTGTGAGCGCAAAGTAGACTACCTACTTAAATAACGAAGCATTAAATTATAGCCTATGCTAGTAAAAATCAGTGATCACTCACTTGAAGTTAGCAGAGCCCTTATTAGGCTCTCATAGAGACTGGACAACAAACTTATGTCCAGCCTTATTAGGCTCTCATTGTCAAACTGTTCACACACAGAAAACACTCTCTGCCTCCACAGATGTAGGTGTTACTGTACAAACACAATCCCACGCCGTCAGACTCAGAAGTCGGAACATGCTCGGGCTACTTAACCAATGCTCTGTATTCATCAATAGACAAAATTTTTTGAATGTATTGCACCCAAGTTAATTTTTTCTCTCCATTTCCCGGGAATCGGGAAATGGTCTTGATTGGATTTCCTGGGATTAAACCCTAGTCTGGATCATATGGTACCATGAGGTCTTTCAGATATGATGGAGCCTAAACATTCAGGACAAGGACAACGACGAGTATGACAAACAGTGTAAGAAACTGAGTAAGATGAGAATAAAAATTCCAAATGCAGAAAAAAATAAAAAGTGACAACTGCATTTCCCTTAAAGCTGTAGCAACCCTTGTTTGTCCAAAGCAACAATGATTTTATCATTAACTCTTATTGAAGAAGCTTCTTTCAGCTGCTCCCTTATTCACAAGGGGTTGCCACAGCATTATAGCTGCACAAATTTGTTATGACAGATTTTTACACCAGATGCCCTTCCTGAAGCAACCCCAAAGGGATTTCTTCTTTTCAGGTAAAGTAAGCTCAGTGGACATTCCTGCCTTTTTTCCATCTCACAGTTCTTGTGGTGTAGTTTCTTTATTTCATTCACACTTGTTTAGAGACACTGGCAAGAAATCGCACATTACTTTTCCTAACAGGGTGCTGGTGCTTATAAATGAATAATTCCCTCCTGACTGGGCTGGCAGCTCTCTAAAATTAATCGGGGAGTCGGGCAATATTCTCTCCAACCAAAATGCTCTTGGTATTATTATTAATGCACCGATTCCAACTGGTTCCTCCCAGAAGAATCCTGCAGCGATGGCTGGTCAACAGCGTTCAACTCCATTGTTTAATCCTGTTTACAATGAATAAACCTGCTTCCGAGTAGGTTTGACCTCACCGATCCGTTGCTTTGACAACCAATCCAATGACAATCCAACATCTGGTCCAAAGAAGCAAAAGATCTGAGGTCTGGCCAAATTGTCAACGGTTTGATCCAACTAAAACATTAATCCACTTAACAGCCCCTTGGCTAAATTATTAAAGTGTCAATAAGATTTGATGTTTTCTGTTCTGCCAATTTCCTTTTTATTACTGCTACAGTTAATTTACATGTTTTATCTCACAAACTGTTTTTCTGATTTGCAAGAACCTGTAAGAGTACCATTAGTTACACTGGATCAATAAGATGCTGTATAATAATGGTTGGATGATTTGCAGACACGATTCATAGCAAGCATTTGCAATTAGCCAGTTTCTGTCACAACTTTTTCACAGCCTAGAGAATAATTTTAGGAAATTTAACAGGGTTTGATTTACAGGAACCTAAATGTAGTTCCTCATTCATAGCTCCTGCTGACAAAAACACAGAACACAAATTAGCGTTACTACTTCTCCATAGCCCAGATATTATCAAGGTAAAGAGTCATGGTACAGTAAATACAAAACTATTACAGCCCGACCAATATAGGATTTTTAAGACTGATACCGATACCACTATTTGGTTATTTAAAAATACGATTTGTTTTTTCTTTAAGACACAAAACATAAGCAGATTTCCCTAAAAATTTGTTATGTGTAGTTATTTATTTATGTGTTTATGCTCTGCCTGACTCTGCTCGGATCAGCTGGTTGTTGTGTTTGTGGGTTTCCAAACAGGTGTGCTCCAACAAGGAAGTTGCAGAGTGCCCTCTGATGGACAAACTATGCAACGTCAACACTCATAGCATTGATAGTGCTGAAAGTATTAGCTGATATTCATAAATGAAATATAATTTAATTTGAGAATTTAAACTGGATTGCTGGTGGGACAGATTGAGAAATTTGAGAACATTACCTCTGGCTCTGAATATTTTTCATATCTGATAGGGAATGAATGTCACTATCAGATATGATTTCGGGCTGTCTTTGTCTCCAAAGCTCTAATTTGACAGATTTTCGCCATTTCTATTTGATGTACAAAAAGATTTTGCCTTGCTTTTGTCAGATCTGATCTGGCACAGACGATGGCTGTGTCTCTTCTTGTTATAAACGAGTGTTGCAGAGTGGCTCAGCACGTGAATAAGATTTTCTTGTACACAGTAGTAGAAAGGTGTTGAGTCTGACCGTCTCTCCTGTTGGCAGGTGGATGGTTTGTGGCGCCTGCTTGTTGAGGAACTTGTTGAAGAGGCGGATGTTGGCGAATGTCCCTCTTGCCATGACAGCATCGTTACCTCGACGAGAGCCGTATGAGTTGAAGTCTCGAGGGGTTAAACTGCCAAAAGATCAATAGAGTAGCAGCAGAAAGTGTTTATGGGTAGTTTAGACACGTTTACATTCAAACTACCCGAACTCCAACCTCAACTACAGTATATTTTACTTCTGTTGCTGACACACCACCATCAACAAGTGTGACATTAGGTAAGAGATACAAGAATATGATAAACTAGACAACGTTTTCTGCTTAGTAGGTTATAAATTGTTATTGTTATTAAAGGCTACTGAAGTCAGTCTTTTGTCTCTTTGTTGCCTTTTAGTTCCACTTGAAAACTCATAGTAACTCATTAAAAATGGAAAAAGAAATATAAACTACATAGAGGTGAGCTCACTTACCCTCTGTTGGTCAGGTAGCGTGCTGCAGGACTGTTCCTGGCAATGTTCCCTGCAGGTGAGATGTGGTCTGTGGTGACGGAGTCTCCCAAGTTCAACAGCACGTAGGCATCCTTTATACAGGCAGGAGGCTGCAGCTTCATGGTCTGATTAAAAGAAGGTGGTACAAGACACAGTCAAATGCCACACAAAAGTAATGATTCCTTTGTCTGAGACTCAAACTACTGTGTCTGAACAAAATAGGCAGAAATGTACGGTCTAAAGTTGTGTCTTCAGAAGTGTATCAGCAGCAGCTCAGCTTGAAATAACAGTAATCCAGGGCTGCAAATGTGAAAATCCAAGTATCGTGTGGAAGCAGTGCAGATAAAAAGTCTAACATCAGAATGTGATCTTTTTAATTTCCTGGATTTTCACCACAGCGGTCTTTAGAAATGAGTCAGATTAGTGCAACCATTATGTCATCAGGTTTAACAAGTTCTGCTCCTATTAGGCCAAGAACAGAAATCTGAGTGTGCAGTGGGAACAGGCTCACAAAACTGGATTGCTTAAGACTAGAAAAATGGTCAGCTCAGAATTTGTCATTAAGAGCCTGAATCCATGGACCCAACCTGTCTTGTAGCAAAAGTACAGGTCCCAATGGTAGCACAATGATATGGATGATGTTTTTCTTAGCACACTTTGTGCCCCTTAAAACAAATCATAAAGGCCACATTTTACCATCTCCCAGTGGCTCCACGTGACAAAGCACAAGTGAGTGCAGCGGCCATCCCAGTCACCCGATCACAATCCAGTAGAAAACCTTTAAATAAATGTGCAGC
This sequence comes from Paratilapia polleni, assembly GCA_015106735.1. Taxonomy (NCBI): domain Eukaryota; kingdom Metazoa; phylum Chordata; class Actinopteri; order Cichliformes; family Cichlidae; genus Paratilapia; species Paratilapia polleni. The sequence goes on along the minus strand of VUQI01008535.1, from coordinate 4,069 downwards.
TGACAAATATAGAGAAATGAAGGGATGCAACCATACATGGCGCAGAATCTCAAAGGGAGATATTTTTTGGAATTTATGACACCAAGACCTGTGGCTGAAGGAGGCCCGACCCAGTATCAGAATGGTCCTCCTAATTAACAGAGTGCAGTGGGTGTTAAATAGCATCAATTCAATTCAGTTTGCAATATAAAGCGCTTTAAACTGTAAGACAGTAAAGGTCAAACTGATGAATTTTCAAACGCCAACCTCCAACTAAACTAAAGATTTGATTTTAATATCAACAGCCACGGGCTTCTAAATTGTACTGCAAAGATGGAATTTACTGTAACAGCTGTCTGTATTTACGCATTTATTTACCAAGCCATCAAAGAATGGTGGTGACTTGATGTAGGTTGATTTGGAGTCCCAGGTGTACAGTTTGTCAGAGGGAGCAACCAGTGAGTTCCAGCGTTCATTCACATTCTGCAGCAAAAAGCAAAAACAGAAAGACCGCAAAAGACTTCTGTCAATGACACCTCTGTTGTATATCAGTAGTGCTTTTACTTCCCAACAGACATAAGTCTGCACTACCTCAATCTTCTCATAGACTTCTTTGAACATTGATGGAATGACAAACATTCTCTCCACAGCCTGGATCTCCTCTCGAGTGGGCCAGATATCCCTTAGGAAAACCTCTCTGCCGTGTGAGTTAATGGCTACAATGGAGTGTAGAAAGAAAGAGAAAAACACTTAAAAATCTTTTTGCTGTACTTTAAGCTAAATAGTTGTTTTGGCTGTGAAAACATGAAAGCTTACACTACACACAAAAGCTTCAATTTTAAGCTCATCTGAACATCATGGCTTATCTGATGATATCACACGTGGATTCAGATATTCTTCTTTTATCTATTTTTTAATGTGCAAATATATACCATCTTAGTTTGGCTGCCTGATATCCGTGTTAACATATTAAAATTGTATCAACTTTGTTGCCAGATTTAGTGACTTTTCTTCTACAAAGCCCCTAGTGAAAAATCTGTGGAGAGCCCCAGTCGATGCTAACATCATTGAGGACCATTTTGTGGCTTCACACAGTTCCACTGGGAGACACTATTCTACATTAAAGTTACATGAAGCTATTACAGTTTTAAACTTTTCATTAGTTTTTTATTTGCTTATACTTTTAAATATACTGAATAGCTTTAACTGTCTTAACTGATTTTTGGTATGATTTTGAATCCGGGTCTCAAAGGGTTGAGGATTTTGGTTTCCATTGATAGTTGTTACGTCATTTTGTCCATATGATGTATGTCAGTGAAGATTTTCAGCTTGACTATTTCATCAAGATTTGATGTATGATTTAAGTGTTCACTTAATTTGTTTGAGCGGTATATTTCTTTTGAATTCAGTTTAGTTTCATTTCGTTTCCAGAGTGGATTTACTTGATTCAATTTAGTTTTGATTAGCTTTGATGTTAGTTATAGTTTCTTTCAGGAATGGTATTTGTCAGGGGTAGATTTAAGAAGTCCAGAACAGGTATGGACTCACAGTCATGTATAGACACCCGAATCTTAATAAACGTATGCATCAATGCCTCATTATGCTGGTTGTGTTGACAAATTTAACAAAATTGATAAAAACAAAAACTGAAGGCATTTCCCGTTTCCTACGTATTTAGTTTTTAACTACACAATGTCTTTTCAGTTAGTTTTAATTTTGTTCTGAAGTCTATTTTCTATTGTTATTTTAGTTAACATAATGCTTTTTCATATGTAGTTTTAAGTTAAGTTTTCCTCAAGTGCGGCATCATCTGGCAAAAACCATGCAACACACAATAGAATTTCTCTGACTTCTCTTTTTCGTTTTTTTCCCCCTGACACAGTGCATAAACTGTATCTGCAGCTCGCTGAATGACACAGAGGGAGAGACAGGTCTGCCTCACTCTCTGTATGACATTTTGTGTGAAAACAAGGCCTGAGCGAAGCAGTAGTTTTCACAGATTTTTTTTTTTTCCCCAAATTTCCTTAAAGGGCTCCGAAAAGTTGCAAAAATAAACAACAACGAGATGAACTGAAGCATGAAATCAATTGAAATCAATCCAAAATACAATTGCTCACCAATGGGCTCCTTCTCAAAGTCAATCCTCACTGTGCCAGCTAGTGCATAGGCAATGACGAGTGGTGGGGAAGCCAGGTAGTTGGCTCTGGTGTTGGGGTGCACTCGCCCTTCAAAG
>VUQI01008532.1:4429-19171 GCA_015106735.1 Paratilapia polleni | reverse complement strand
GAGGCCTTCTATAGAGAGGAGTGTGTCTTTCCAAATCATGTCCAATCAATTTAGTTTACCAGTGGTGGACTCCAATCAAGGTGTAGAAACATCTCAGCAATGATCAAGAGAAATGGGAGGCATGTGAGCTAAATTTCAAGTGTTTTTGCAAAAGGTCTGAATACTTATGTAAATGTGATATTTCCATTTTTTCTTTTTAATAAATTTAGAAAAATCCTAAAATTCTGTCTTCAATTTGTCATTATGGGGTACTGAGTGTAGATTAATGAGAAAAACATGAAACCGATTGTAGCAACATAACAAAATTGAAAAAAGTGAAGGGGGTCTGAATACTTTCTGAACCCACTGTATATCATTCAGTTTCAGAACGCTGGACTCATATTCCTCTGTGGTGAGAGGATTTAAATTAGAGACCTTTACTGTCACAAACCCGACCAGTTCTGATCAACGCTGCTTATCTTTTGGCATAGATAATTCCTTTGTGCATTGTTCTTTCCAGCCCAGTAACTGCACTTCTGATGGCTGAGTAACTAGGCCAGTAACGGAAAGCCCACCTCTGTACAGCTTTGTTTTGTGCAGCCGTGTGAAACATCCGCTACGAGTCTGAGAAACAGGATGCCTGAGCAGACAGGTGAAAGACAGGAGTGTTAAAAGTGATAGAGAGTGGGAGGGACTGGCAGAGGAGGAGAACCTAATGGGGAAGAGTGAGTGTAGCAGCGGCAGAGTTGTTGTCAGTCTGACTTATCTTCTGTGTGCCACTCATGAAACATTCAGCTGTAGCTCACATTTCTTTCCCCATCACCTCTCCTCTTCTTCCCTTCTCTCGCCTCTCTCCCTCTTTCCTCCACCTCTGGTTATCTGCCGATTGTTTTCCCAGTGCTGAGACCGGCCTACTGAATGTTTCATGAGGCCTTTTTTTTCCTTTAAAAAAAAAAAAAAAGAAAGGGTAGAAAGGGGGGTGCTCTAGCAATCCGAAGCTCACTCATTAAATATAAGGATGAGTTCACATGGGAGCTGGTACAACAAGAACTTGTTAGCCCAAACACGCAGCTCTTGCGGAAACACTCTAAAGTTTAATGGGACGCCATCAACAGTCGAGTCAATACAGGTTAAGGTTGAAATGTAGGTAAGGACAAAAGAGAGACAGGGAGAATGACTGAGAGACAGCAGGTATAGGGGAGGGAATGTTTAGCTAAAAATGCTGCAGGCTTTGGTTCAGATTTAACAGAAATTTTGTTTATTTAGTTAGACTATACAACAGTAAATCATAAAATCTTTACCCATCTGGACTCATGTAAAGTAGCTAAGTGCAGACACTGCAAGGAAAAAATAGAGTGACTTAAAGTGGCTATCAGAGTTGTGTCTGCACAATTATGTCATGACCCAAAAATGCTGGGCACTAGCAGCACTTAACCTAAAGTATACTGGAATCTGAGTCCTTTGAGACCAAGCGGCTATATCATGTAAACTGTCCTTGTTATGTTTTTTGGTTTCAACAATGCCAGGCTCTTCCACACCTTAAATTTTAAAGAATTATCAGACCACTCCAGCCCTCTGAGGGGTGCCTCTTGCTAATAAATGAGTGTGCTCCCTTTGTGTTTTGCAGAACAGAGTCAGTGGCAGAGAAGATGCTGACAAATTGGTTTGCCTTCTTGCTCCACAAATTTCTCAAGGTAAAATGAAATCCTTCTCACACCTTACTGCTACAGGTGACAATGTGATCTACTGTGGCTTTGCTTAAAGTTATTTGCATTGATTCTGCAATAGACTGCTGTGTATGTTTTTGTTGCGGCTGTGATTTTAAATGCCTAATATCGATGTGTTCTAACAACACCCTGGAAGGATAATGGTTACCTGCGAGGTCAAACATGTCTCCAGCTTTGCATAAAAACTCCATTTTATTATGTTTGATGTGTCATGCTCCAGTTACTCAGTCTCATCATCTCTGCTGATGAATACTGATTTCTGTCCTTGCCTTCACTACTTTCCTATGTCTTATTTTTCCTTCTCCCACCTTTCAATCTAATCCCTGGGTTCTCTTCCAAAACAAAGGAGTGTGCTGGCGAGCCTCTCTTCATGCTGTTCTGTGCCATCAAACAGCAAATGGAGAAAGGACCCATAGACTCCATCACAGGAGAGGCACGCTATTCCCTGAGTGAAGACAAACTCATCCGCCAGCAGATTGAATACAAGACGCTGGTGAGTCACAAAGACATTGATAAAGAAAAAAATACTCCCTACCTTTTATCCGTTTAAATTTTTGCACATCTCTTGGCAAAGAGCCTTGACAGACCCACAGAAATGTTGAATATGACAAGGCTGTGGTTATAATTTGATGATTGCATACCTTTGATAAAATGGGATAATTATTCTTGCATAGCCAGATATCCATCTCATTAAGCTTAAAATTCAACAAAACTTTTTTGAAAACAAATTGAGAAAACAAGATCTTATGAGGCATTTTTATTTAACCATAGTTTCATTTTCTAATTCTAAATAACAGTTAACAATAAAATCAGATTCCATGCATTTAAAGAGGTTCACACACCTACCTCCAGACCCCATACATACAAATATCCTTACTAATCAAATGCAAGTGTTTCCAGTGGAGATATTTCAAGTCTGGTTACCCAAATTAGTGGAAAGAATAATGAAATATTACATCAGCTACTTTTAAAATTACAAATATTATCAAGAATACTGAGTCTACAATAGGCCTAATTGGCGTATGCTAATCAGTCAAGTCATGTGGTAAGGCCACCTGTATAATGCAACATGCCTCTTTCTTTTACATTTCTTTTGAAATGAAGCCAGCTGGGTTCCTCCACCACCCTATCAAAATATGTTCCCCCTCAGGCTTTAGCTGCATGGCAGAGCCAGCCAGCGACAAGATGACACCTCTCTGATCGCCATGTCGGAGAGTCTGAGAGGCTGTGTCTCATTACTTGTTTAATGCCCCTGCCAGAGCTGCACAACCACATCCTGGAGGTGTGAAATTACATTTCTGGCCAAGATGCTCTCCACCAGGACAGTTTGATGAAGAGTAGGTAATGAAAGGACTTCCCTATCAAGCAACACCTTTCTCTCTGCCTCTTTCTTTTTGTTCCTCCTCCTCTCTATCCTGGATCTCCAGACGCTGAGTTGTGTGAACCCCGACAATGAGAACAGTCCAGAAATCCCTGTCAAGGTGCTCAACTGTGACACCATTACCCAGGTAAAAGAGAAGATCCTGGATGCAGTGTACAAGAACATGCCGTACTCACAGCGGCCACGAGCTACAGACATGGATCTAGGTGAGGCTGCACAGAGTGCCATCCTGCTGTGAAGGAATAATTTCGTATTTGTGTTATATATTTTGAGAGAAAACTAAGACTGCACTATTTCAGTGGCACATCACCTGTTGAATAATGACAGCTGGGGAAAACAGAGCAGAGATTGGGCATGCCAGAGGAGTTATCACACATATTTCACTGAAGACTTATGACATCTAAAAAGGGCTCCACATCAGTTTCTTCAAGACAACCCCCCTCCCCTTACCTGTTTACCCCCCTAATCAGAGCAACACTCTCCAACACTGACGTTAAACCTTTCTGACAGTGCACCTACACTTAGGCTTACGCCCACAACATGTCATCCAATACCGAATGACTCGGCACAAATCCAACTGACATGCACCTTCAAAGGCAGTAAATAAGATAACTTGTAGGTAGTGGCTGATATTGCTTTGGGCTTGTAGTTTTATACCTTAAGGGGTTTTTACAGGTTAGGGATTTGGAGAGGATCAGTTTCTCTTTGTTGCTTTGGGCAGCTTAAATCCCTGTGAAGACACTGTCATTTTTATTTAGTTCACAGAATCACAATCACTTTAATTGTCAAGTAGAAATGTACAGGAAGCTGGTGACACTTTGGCTGCCACGCTTGACAACTTGCAGAGTTTCAAAGAATAAAATATAGTACAGAAAGATAACATGACCTCAACTGCAGCGCCAAGTGGCAGACAAATGATAGGCGTTTGACAATATGTAACTGTCAGACACTTGGGATACAAACATTCCCCAAAATGCCACATGTCACACATTCATTATTGATTGTATTTTCTTACAGAGTGGCGGCAGGGCAGAACAGCTCGTGTGGTCCTGCAGGATGAGGATATCACAACCAAGATAGAGAGTGACTGGAAGAGACTTAACACCCTCATGCACTACCAGGTCTGTTAATAACAATAATACCAGGACTGCAAGAAGAAACTGTTTTTTGAGCTTTTGAGTAAATCAGTTATTTTCCTCTTTGACAGACCAGTTAAAAAATTCCCATCACAGTTTCTAATAACCAAAGATGACATACCAAAACTTACTTGTTTCTTTAACCAATGGTATAAAATCCAGAGTTGTGCAGTTTGCAATAATATAAAGCAGAGTCCAATCAGACAACTCACATTTGAAATGACTGATTTACTGCAATCGCAGAATATTGTTAGATTTTGGTGTTTAGGCTCCACTTCCCCACTAAGATGTTACATATAAAATTGTTAAGTGATAAATATTGCCCTGAGCCTACAGGTGGATGTTGGGATGGTGGAAGGGTGGAGGGGCAGCAATTCAGGGCAGAGGGAGAGATGAGAATGTTTGCAGCTTAAATAGACCACAAAATTGGGAAGGTGCTTGGTATAATACGAGGAGTGTGAGGCACGTGTATGACCTAGTGCAGCACGAGTTGTCTGCCCGAACTAGCTTTCAGGCTTTGATCCATTTCAGTCAGGATCATTATAGTCAAAAGAATATCAGTAATTTATATTTGATGGTGCTGCTCTGTTCTGAGACATCTCCTACCTCTTTTCCTGCTACATACAAGCCTAAGGCAGGGAGAGAAGCAGCAAGACCCCTCCATACAGGAAAAAAAAGCATCAATGGACATCATGTCAACAGAAATTACACTGAATAAGGCAAATGCAGCATGAAAATAAGGATCTAGGGTGAAGGTGGGTTGCAAAGCAGTTTACAGAAGGGCAACAACTACAAGCAGGCCAAAGGAGCTGAAACAGCATACTCTATAAGATAAAGGATAAGTCGAAACATCAGCTGTTGTTGGCTGTCATTGAGAACAGCTGTTATCAGATTATTTGCTGGGGTTGCTGGGTTGAGGTGGACTTGGTAACTGAACTAACACTGCAATAAAAGCAAAAATACTCACATGTAAAAACTTTGTCATAGAAAATGTTTGACATTTTAGAGATTCAAACATTTTAAAATTAACTTCTGTCAACTGATGTATTATTTCAGCTGTAATTACCACTAAGCTTGTAAAAATAATGCAACTTTATACCAGCAAAGTCTGAACTTTTCAGACAGATTACTCAGTTGCTCACTAGATATTGTTGATGAAGGGCAAAGCATTACTCATTCATATTCATCTCACTAACGTAATCTCTGCCTACATTTTTTTCAACCTCACGGTCACAAACACACTTAGTCAACCAAACATTCTTTTTACAACATTTTTTCAGCTCATAAATGGGACTACACAGGTCACCAACCTCAGATGAGTTATCCCGTTCATTTGTCAATCAAATGTTCATCTTCGATGTCAGTTTTGGGCCAGCTGTACCATGTATAGAGCCAACATTTCAGCATACTTTTGTAAAACCACAAAGGCCAATAAAGACAAAGAAAACCTACATTTTCTGCAATAAAAGGATGTTTTGACAGAAGAGGGATACATTCTCTCTTATCTCTAGAGGAGATAAACAATTTAGTTCTTTCATTTTTAATCTCTACCAGGTGAGGAAATGTATGTTCTGTCGCTAAGCTGGATTTGGTATTAGCTATATTTGTAGCTTATGCAGAACAGTGTAAATTTTCCTCATGCTGCGGGTGACCGGTCTTCATCCGCCAAGTGCCGCTGCAATATTGAGCATTTCCCCAGTACTGCTGCACAGACAGGATTTAGGACCAACACTAGGAAAAAGGCCTGTGGCTTTTCATTGTAATGTCAAAACATGTAGCAGTGTATTACATGAATATTTCACTACAGTTAAATGTTGTAAAACACTTAAACATTAGGTTAACGTTCCATCAGCACCATAGCAAGGCAATGTTAGCAAGGCAATGTTAAGTTTCGTCGGACTAAGTCTTGGTTTAAGGGTTTAATCTACATTTAGAAAAACTATTCATTTGTTTAGTTATTTTCATCACCTAACTAAATAAGAGGCAACTCCTGCTTTCTTCAGTGATAACATCTTCTTAGTTGAGTCCAGATTATTTCATGTTTTATTTAGTTGTTTAACTTGCAAAAACAAAGAAAAAATTGCAACATTTCTGTACAAGACCTTTATACGACTTTTTTGTTTTGTTTTTGTATTTGTTAAAGGTTAGACAGTGTATGGGAGTCTGTTTGCAATGTTCAGGAAAGTTTTTCTAAGAGATACTTAACATGGATATGTTTTGACCATCTGTATGGTGGCCGAGAGAGCTCAAAGCACTGAAGCTTAAGGAAAGACATGCAATAAACAAAACACAGACAAATCAAGAAAATATCATCGTCTTAACACATGCACTGCAAATACTCATAATACAAACAAATACAGAAAGGGCTGCAAATACAACACAAGCAAAAAGACAAACACACTAAACACAACACACGTAAATACAGAAACGCACTATATGTAGCAACAGCAGAAGTGTTTCCTGGAGCCACAAAAAAATGATGGACGCAGCTGGGATTACTTACATTTTAGCTCAGTTCACAACACAACTGATGAGAAACTGACTTCAATAACTTATGCATGTCTTAGCTGAATTCATCACTTTTTTGTGTCATTACTTTGGTCATCTTTTGGACTACTTGCAGAGTGTTTCTTTATTTGGTTGTTTGCAGCATCTGCAGAGTGTTGAGCTCTCGTGCCATTTGTATTTGGTACTATAGTACAAAGCTGTTTTGATTGATGTTGTGCAGTCTCTTATTTCCATCTATCTGATGCTAGGGGACTTTTACAGGAGATTGCACTTGAAGTAAAGGTCTGTCTTGTATAAGTTTACAAAGCCCATGGAAGACATTCAAAACCTTTCAGTCATAATTGTGCAAATCCCTAGCCCTTGGCTTTTAAGCTCAAAAAATATTTGAAATTCTTGCCATGATTACTTTTGACCATCAGCTGCAAACCAAAAATTCATATGGCTCTACCTTTGTCTTTCAGGTATCTGATCGCTGTGTGGTGGCCTTGGTGCCCAAACAGATGTCCTCTTTCAATATTCCTTCCTCAGCCAGCTTCCCACGCAGTATCAGCAGATATGGTTAGTACTTTTTAGGAAATACAAATACTTGATATTTATCCAGCTCACAGCAGTGATGCACCATCTGCTCTTGTCACTCATCAATCTACTGTAAAGCACATTAGTTCACACTATTATATTGCATATTAAACAAAGACAATAAGATAGTCTAGAAAAAAAATATTCAAAATCAAGACAAATTCTGTATTTAAAAACAAAACAAACAAAAAAAAACTTTAGGTTGTTAAATCACTGGTTACACAAGCAAATCAAATATGTTTTTGCTTAGGTTCTATATGCTGAGGTGGAATCAGGGCTTTTCACTTTAGGTTTATATACAATATATACTAGCTTCATCTTAAATATGATTCAAGTCATGCAGCACACATTAATGTTTGGCATTGGGTTTTAAAATATTCCTTTAAAAAACCACAACAACTTCAGGTGATGTCACCTGTAAGTCAAGAAACTGAAAACACAAAACACTGAGTGGCAGAAAGCGAGGATCATAGAAACCATGCCTTTAATGAATGAGTGCATGTCTGCATCATTACTATGACAACCGATGAAATAATGACAGCAACTGATTATACAGTCTAAACACACACATCCCACCCAGCATACAACGAAGACAGTCAACCACATATTCAGACCTGAGAAACAAATGTGGCTTACTCTTCATTTTAGCTCTTGGATGACAAAATTATTATCAGATATATAATGTACATTTACAAACTGCAATATTTTGGAAAATGCATATTTTTCTTTAATATCTACTATTTAACCATATAGGTGTGGATGTACCGTTCCGCTCCACCCCAACCAGCCCTGACAGCCCCCACTCCCGTGTGCCTATGCTGACCCCTGACCTGGAGAGTGGTGTCAAAGTTTGGCACTTAGTCAAGAACCACGACCACGGGGACCAGAAAGAGGGCGAGAGAGGCAGCAAGATGGTCTCTGAGATTTACCTGACAAGGCTACTAGCAACAAAGGTACCACATAATATATACTGCAAACTGAAGTAACAGTAAATTGAAAAATAGACTGGGAGAAAACATTTGGACTCAAATGGAAACACAGGCATTTATTTTGTGGTTTTGTAGTTTTAATGATCACTCAAAGCCCTTTATACTACAAGTCACATCTACCAATTCACACACATTCATGAAGCAATCAACCTAATGTGGATGTCTGTGGGAGGAAACCTGAACATCTGGTAAAAAAAAAAATCTGTAACAAAAAATTGAATAAAATAGGCCCTACAAATTGGCACTGCATTTACAAACACAGCAGGTCTTTATTTTATTGTCTCCATTCTGTTATGTTTTAGGGCACGCTGCAGAAGTTTGTGGACGATTTGTTTGAGACCCTGTTCAGCACTGTGTGTCGGGGTACTGCTCTGCCTCTCGCAATTAAATACATGTTTGACTTCCTGGATGAGCAGGCTGACAAACATGGCATCCATGACATGGATGTCCGCCACACATGGAAGAGCAACTGGTGAGAAAGATTTATGATTTCTTAGAGTCTTGTTGCTTATTTATAGGCTAAGAAAAGAAGCTTTATACCACCAATTTTAGCATGGTTGGAATAGCTTCCTATTTCATATTTTACTCACAATCTACAGAAATGTCAATATTCTCTTATCCTAGCATACATTTCTGAACTCTTAACCTCACGACCGCAACCTTAGGTCAGACATATGGTTTCTTATAGTTCCTATAACCCAAGTTCAAAGAGGAACTTAACGTGAAAGTCAAAGGTAAAACTATTTATCTTTAGAAACATTTTAAAACCTTAATTCTAAACATACATCTACCTTTGTACATTCCTTTTTGTTCTTTTTTTAGAATTATTGTATGGTTAATTGTGTTCTTTCAGAGCTGCTAAATTTCTTAGGTCTTTTTATTTCATCTTATTCTCCCATTTCTTTGGGGCTCAATGAAGTAACTACTATTTCTTGGCACAATCTGTAATTCCAAATGATCTTTTAGAAGTGTTCTAATCGTCTTCTTGTGAAACGAAAAGTCACTAAGAGACGGATTAAAAAAAATTTCACGGTAAGATATTGTACACATGAAGCAAAATGAATTCCTTTTGCCGACCAGTCTTTCACTCCCTAAAATATTTTTTAAGTTTCTGTCTCAATAGTCACTTTCACTTTCTTCCATTAATCTAACAGCATCTGAACATGACAGCTTCAAGTCTGAATTAGTACCCTGGTCACTTTCAGTAAAAGTTGTGATGACAGGCTTACTAGATGTGAGCTAGTGATATTTACTCTTTATCACATTAAAGTCTGAATGCATGCAGTCACATTAATGGATAGGCACGCACAACTTTAAGAAGTACTCGCTTTCTTTCTCTACTCTTTGTGACTGTCATTGGTATATCTGAATAAAGCCATTAGGAACATTAGTGTAAAAGTGACATATTTCTAGATGACTGAATCACTTTAATAGATTAATGAAGCCAGCAATGTTACCTGTCTTCTCTGAAAAGGGCTCATTCTCCCTTTTTTTTCCAGCCTTCCCCTGCGCTTCTGGGTAAATGTGATCAAGAATCCCCAGTTTGTGTTTGACATCCATAAAAGCAGCATTACAGATGCCTGTCTGTCTGTGGTGGCCCAAACCTTTATGGACTCTTGCTCAACATCTGAACACCGTCTGGGCAAAGACTCTCCCTCCACCAAGCTACTCTATGCCAAGGACATACCACATTACAAAAGCTGGGTAGAAAGGTGTGTATGTGCAGGTTGCAAGTGTGCACATATGAAAAGACAGATGTTGTCACAAAAATAAAACACTACTGTTAGATTTTTATAGATAAGTATATTTATAGGTAGGTTTTAGAGCTACACATTTCTGTAAAAATTCATCCCTGTACTCACCTTATTATTATGAGATCCTGTCAGGTAAGATGATCTACTGTATAGTGTGAACTGGAATAGAGCCCGACTGACTCAAGGGCACTCTGCAACTTCCCTGTTGGCAACACCACAAACACAACAACCAGCTGATCTGAGTAGAGGCGGGCAGAGCATAAACAAGTAACTACATATAACAAATGTGAGGAAATATGTTTATGAAAGAAACGTGTCTGAAAGAAAAAAAAATCACCAAATATCTGTATCGGTATTGGACTTAAAAATCCTGTATAGGTTGGGCTCTAACCTGGAAGCATCGACAGATATTCAGCTACTCACCAGAACATTGGTTGCGAATATTTATGTGTTTCATCAGCAATACAAGGTTTTGTCATAATCGCATTGATTCATTTACTCTCACATACCCAGAGAACGTTTCATGATTGTTGAAGTTTTATCACATTACTTTTCCACATTTCTCACTCCTTTGCTATATAAACGTTTGTTGATGCAACTGTAGGGACCCATTAGGAAGTCTTGCTAGATCTTCAGTGGTGCATTTACAAGCATGGAAAAAAATAAGTCTTTAAATGAAATAATTGGTCTTTAAATAATAATAATAATGTTGCAAATTTATTATTTATCATATCAGCAAAAAATAGACCAGTGTGTATTGATTAAGTCTTCATCGGGTCTTCATCATCCCCCACGTTGTGCACGACATACAAAAACCAAAAACAAACAAAAAAAAAACATAACTTAAAGCAAAGCAAAAATTCTCTATAGGTAAACACTTCTCTGAGGACCTGTCATCTCAACCCTTAGAGCCATGCAGCACTTCCTTGCTTTAAAAATATGACAGTCTTCATATAGACGTGTTTGCGTCGAGTTATGAGTCTAAATGATTTTTGTTTTAAACCGATTAATAATAAACATAATCTTCCTAAGGCTTCTTCATGAGGTTCAGCAATGTGTTTCTGCATATGAAAATAAAAAGCGCCTTCGTGTGTTTTTGAATGCATTTCCTGTATTACTATATGACTAAACCTGTGAGTAACACTTTTCCTTGTTGTTTCTGCCACAACACCTCTGATTTACAGGCTCCCTTTTCAGTGCGTATTCTTTTCACAAAAACAGGCCGATTCCAAGTGAGGGGAAAAGCTCTGGTATGCATCACTGTGCCTTCCACACTGACAGTGTGAGTGTGTGTGTGTGTCTCCTCTCAGGTACTATGCTGACATCAACCGCCTGCCTGCCATCAGTGATCAGGATATGAATGCCTATCTGGCTGAACAGGCTCGCCTTCACTCCAGTGAGTTCAACGTGCTCAGTGCCCTCCATGAGATCTACGCATATGTCAGCAAGTATAGCCAAGAGGTGAGGCCCAGTCAACACACTGTAATGCAGGGCTGTGCAGCAGATGCTTTGGCATAGTTTCACTAATCTAAGTTACCAGTTTTTGATATCAAAGCAGCCATAATTCAGATTTTATATTTATAAATAATTGTGTCTTGGTTGCACTGATCAACTTACAGAGAGTTATAACCCAACTCTACAATTCCCCACAGGTTGGAGCACTTTAACATCTTTTGTGTCGTTGTTTTGATTTTACGGGCTCCAACTTTTTTAATCAATACCTACGACTCATTCTTTTTATCATTTACTGCCATTTAGCAGTTAAAGAGCCAGATATTTCCCTCAAAAGTGGAGGCAAAGTGAATGCTGGACTTAAATTAGTCTGCTGGACACAAATATATCTATTAATACATGCCAGTCTTGTTCTGTGAGTGCTGGATGTGTAGATAGGCAACAAGTTACCAAAAAATACTTTTAAATTCGAATTATGAGTCCTTATAAAGGTCACAGCTGATTGTGGTACTCAAATTGTCCAAAAAAGAAAACAGACTGGGCCTAAATTAATGGTTTCATTTTGTAATAATATGTTGGCTGATTTTCAATTAACCAATAAAAGAATTACTGAAAATGCCATTAAGCATGAGGTGTGTCTTCAGATTGCTTCTGTTGTCAGCTAATTGTCCAAAACTAATTTATGTAACAGAATATTTAAACGATATTTGAATCTTAATTAATCAAGTCATTGACAAATAATTTAAAAGAATCAACAAAAAAAATTAAGAAGCTTTCACTGACATATATAAAATGTAAAACAGAGTTCAGAATCATTAGTCCATTCAGTTAGTATTGCAGATTTGTTGCCATTTGTTTTGATTTATGTGTAATGTGTTGTCAAGAAATGACCCACATGCAGACAGTAGAAACTACATGCAAATCTAACGGTAAGCTTTATTTAACTAAGCTGATTCTACCAAAAAAATAAAGGGGATCGAAATCTAAGTAGAAAGGGGAGTGGTGGTGCAAGGAGCACAGTGATCGAAGTGATGCAGAGGACACGGACGACACTACAAAGACTGAGAGGAGTACCCAAACTAAAGAAACAGGGAGCGCAGGGTAACAAGGATCAAGTAAAACTAATTAGCAGTGGGTCAGTCGATCACAAAGGCAGTCAAACATAAGTAATGCTTTCAGAGTAAAGCAGAAAAAAACACAAAGGCAAAATTTAATAAACTCCAAAACAAAATCCAACACTCTGACATAACGTGTATGTGCAAATTTACTACAGGTGACCTGTGACATGCTTTGTGTCCTTAGTGTGGATTTCTCTGTGTGTTTTAGATCATTGAGGCACTGGAGCAGGATGAACAGGCCCAAAAACAGAAGCTGGCATATAAAGTGGAGCAGATCATCTCAGCTTTGTCCACAGAGAGCTGAAACACACACACACATTCCTAAATACTTCCATATACATACATAAACACATTTAGTATGCATACACTATACACACACTAAAATATACTATAACAGAGGAGTTATAAACACATATGCCACTCAGATGTGGAAATCAACCCACTCCTGGTGTGCATGTACGAACATATTCAATCGTACACACACACACAGTGATGTATGCAGAGAGACTGCAGTTTTAATGGACCTACTGTATACAAACTGACAAACAGTTGCACATGGATAAATACACACATACAAATGTACATATGCAAACCACAGCTCACATCAAACAGCAGAATGTCCCAAAGCAAGACTTTTGAATCCAATGTCATCATTTTTCAGAAGAAATTCCAAAAGGCAAACATCCAACTTCTAAAACACTACTATAGAGGGAAAGAGAAGGAGGATTTAGGCCATCACGGCTGCTGAATTTTCCGCCAATTCTTTTCCGCTGGGTAATGGTTTGCCTTTGTAGTCGGTGGTTAGACTAAGTGTGTGTGTGGCATGGCTCTGAGGAGAACAGCACTTAATAAAGAATGACTCAACTTGAAAAGTCACTAGAGAAGCTCAAAGACAGGAGCCAATTTAATGGGACACGTCTCAAAGTACTTTTTATACGTCAAACATGAAGGACACTTATTCGCACTACATATCACAAACTTGGAGTGACATCGCCATTTGTTGCCATTTGGAGCAGAGATATGAATCTTTGTGTCACCAAGTCTTTCTTACTGGCTTTTAAAGGCTTAAGAAAGAGAACATTAAAGATTCTGGAAAAATTACTTTTTATTTTGCCACTTGAGTCTTTCCATCATATGTTATTTTTTGTTTAATGAAGATTGGCTGAACTACTGGGGTTTGAAAGCAGTATACACCAAATTTGTCATTGATAAGTTTAGGGTCTGGCTGTTTAATAATCCAACACCAAGACATCATTACTTTCCAATTTGAAATATGTGTAGAGATATTTTCAGACCCAATCCCTGACTTTTTGTGCCAAATATAATATATCTCATGTTTCATTCATGTTAAACACTCCTGTAGAAGCTATTAATAATGCATGCCATTGTACGGAAAAGATCCCATTTGAGATAGGAAATTCTTTTACAGTGATGATCAATAGACCAGTAATTCAGCCATTCAAAGATAAGTGGCGACCAAATTGAACTGTAGTAGAAAGCATGATTAATGATGCTATAAGCCTGAAAGTGTATCAGATTAGCCTAACCCTGGCCAACAGCACCCCACCCCCCCACCCAGTCTCATCAGTCATTGTTTACATTTAGTGTAATACTTGAAATGCGCTCACTGTACGAGATATTAAGAACACCTGAAGCTTCTGTGAAGTAATCTGGTCAAACTAGGTAAGATGAAGGCCTTGGTGCATTTTTGATTTTCCCAATGAATCTGCTTTGAACATAACATGGAAATTAAATGCAGGTAAAAAAGCTGAAGTAGGATTTTTATACCTTGAGACCTGGAGATTTGGATGGGGCTTCAGCTCAGTGTAATACAGGTGTTCCTTATATTTCTTAAACAGAGTGGATATATGATTAACGGTATATGTGACTGGTTCAGCAGTGGGTCCTTGTAAAGTCTGTTTGTTGCTTCACAGCGCTACTGATGCTTTATATCCTGACTGTTTTTGTGCTTCAGCGTATATTTCACAAGTTTTTTTATTTTGCATTCCAGTGTACATTTAACCTGACTGCTTGTTCTCCCCCTGCTGCTGTAGTTATAGTGCCATATCTAAACTTTAAAATAATTATCACCAAAAAAAAAAAAAAAAAAAACCCAATCTTA